>JAOXJP010228078.1:0-11186 GCA_025762735.1 Platanus orientalis | reverse complement strand
CTTCTACCCAATTGGAAGATAATAAATAGCTCAACATTTAATGCCTTTGAAAAGCTAAAAATAAAAAAAAAAAAAAAAAAAAAAATGGAAAGAAATGTGGAATACAAGAGAGAGTGACTAATGTTGTCCTCCCCCTCCCCACAGGGAGAGAGAGAGAGAGAGAGAGAGAGAGAGGTAATAAATATGAGGTATGTGCATGAAGACATGTTTTCCAAACATTTGGAGCCATCATGTCACGACTCGAGCCATTCGACCTGGATCATGACATGTTCGGTCAGGTGGATGATGGCCTATAATAGTCCACTCTCTGAGATCCATATCCGTATTCCCAAAGCGTAGCTTCTTCTAAACCACCACTATGTCACCACTTCTTTCATTCATTTCATTTATTAGCTTTCAATTACTTTTCTTTTGTTCACAATACGTTCTTATCAACATGTTACTAAAACACTTCACTTGGCAACGAAAAATAAATCATTTATTCATGTCTAATTATCTAGAATACATCTAATCACATTATTATAACCACATGTAGCGGATTAACTAATTATCCATGTGGTACATTTGATTAAATTCTTAACTAAGCAACGGAATAAACCTTCACATAGTTTGTACATTCCCATTCTTACCTTATGCAGTGGAAACTTTAATGCTTACCTTTTAGTACATCATTCATTTCTATAATTTATTAAACAAATATCCAATCATCATAAAAATATCAATTAAGGAACTACTATTCAAGTTATGTCTAATTATTACTACCACCAATCTTTCTATAAAAACAGTAATCTTGGGGCACAAATTCCCGCATGAAACATAACGACATATTACATCACTTAATTAGTCTTAATAGGTGTATCCCATCAAATGAATCAAAGTAAAATGAAACTTTCTTATTTATTTTCTCTAGCATGGAACTTTCTATACAGTAAACATCCAGTTGATCAAGTCCAACTTGCTTAATTTGTGGGGTTGTCAATTTGGGTAAACTTGACAGACTCAATAAGAAATTATACAAAAAGACATGATATAGGGTTAAGAAGAGCACAATAGGTTCCATAAGTGATCATAAGAGCTGGCTTAACAATGGAGCTGGAAACAAATGCAAGAGGCATGTCAAATCATAAATGAAATACATCAATAACATTCTATACATATAAACATTACTTGTGGACTTTCTTTCATGATCTTAGTTTTCTTTGATTCATGATACTTTGTACAAATGGTCATTTATTTTGTTTATCTCACTTTCATTACTCTTCTTATCATTTTATGATGATTTGCTTGTAAGCCTTGATTTCGTTAATTTTCTTCATATTCTATGTTATGGGTGGACATGTCTTTCTTTCTTCTCTTTCATTCTATTTTTTATAGATGGTTTTTTTTTTCTGTGCAAATTGTTTTGCATTGTAATCATTTTTTCTTTCATATAAGTTCTTTCTTATTCTTTATGTGCATTATTTTGATTTTTCTTTTCTTTTCTTATCTTTCTTTTCCTTTGTGTCTTTTGTTATTATTATCATTGTTTAACCCTCAATGGCAAGATCTTGTGCTATTGTTTCTCCCAATGATAAGATCTTATATTATCATTTAACCCCCCAATAGCAAAATCTTATACCAATATTTAACCCCCAAAGGAGGGGTCATATGCCATCGTTTAACCCCCAATGGTGGGATCTGTTATATTTCCACTTATTAGCTTTTCTTATTGGTTTTTGTCATTATACTTTAAGCTTTTGCATTCATTTATGTACTTGTTATCATCTTTTATTAATGTATTTTATATTTCACTTATATAGAATCTTAGTAATTATCACTTAGTATAATTTATCAAAGATCATTTGTACAATCATCATGTCTATCGTTGGTCAATGATTTAGAGAGCTTTTGTGTGCATTATATATGATCAAATGGATATTTAGATCATGTGAACATAGATAGATGAGACTAGAACTTTCACAAGATACTTGACCCAATAATAACACAAGGGAACTATGAGTTTTAATACACTTCAATATCGATATTAAGAAGGTTCCATAAAAATTATGGGCAATCCCATGATAACAGTGTAAACATTTACTTGCAATGAAAAATTAAGGGTAGAAGCAATCATTATTGGATGGGGAAATAATGGAATTCACATAATACTTATCAAAGGAAAATGTTTTATAAATCTACCCATTATCATAGCAATCAAAACAGAACAAGTCATAGAGTTCAACATGGAATAGATGGAAACATGATAGGTTTCATGTACTCAATAGGATTTTCATGTGCTGAAAACATTAATCATAGGTAGATAATGGAAGATTCATCAAATTCATGTGACTTTACAAGGGATAATACCAAATTCTCTGCAATATACTCTATCAATCTAGATGCATGACAATTTCCTTAAGGGATTCTACAATTTGATCATATCTAGATCAATGGAACTAAAAACCTATGGGATTCAATGCGTAATTACTCCATTCAATCATGGAAAACTTAAATCAATCACATAGTAACTCATACATTCATGGTAACATAATCAATTTTTGGAAAATTAGGTCATCAATCTAAGATCCTAGAAGAGGAAATCATATACTATTTGCATAATTACTTATACCTTCCTTTACTTTTCCCTTCAGTGAAAACTTTTTGATCAAGGCTTGCCTCAAATCCTTTACTGTGTAAATTTTACATAGATTGGATCAAAATTCATTGTAGAACACCAATCTAACATCAAATTTCACAAATTCTACTCGCTATGACCTAGATCTAAGGATTTATGGCTTACATTCTTCATTGAGTAGCTTCCTTTCTCTCTTTCTCAATTCTCCTCTCTTGTAACTTATCTTATTCTATTTTGTACCTTTAGAACCAAATTGGGCTAACTTAAGGTATATCTTACATAACGGGCAGTTATACTCTTCTTGAGGAATATTTTTCTCATTTTTTGGACCTATATATTTTTTCTAATCTGCCAAATTTCGATCGCTCAAAACTATTTTTAACCACTCAAATTAGTTCAAGCGCTCAAGAATTTTTGCGATCGCTCTTGCTGAAAAAACTCTAAATACTTGAATGCCATTTTCGTCATGGGTTGTTTGATCGCTAGAGCTGGGGGTTCAATTGCTCGAATTCCTCCTATGCTAACTCTTAGGTTCTTTTGGACCCCAAGACATGTCTCTCCCTCTTTTGGTCTATTCCATAGATTATTTCATACTCTAGGGGTCCATTCTTACTTTCCCTTTGTTTTCATTCCATGTTCTTAATATGTGTACAATGTGTGTGCGAGGTGTTATATCCTCTCCCTTATATAAAATTCAGTCATTTGAATTTGGCATGCCTTATCATTGAAAAAGTTGTGGATATTTCGCATTCATTTTGTACTCTCCTTCTCAGGTTGGTTCTTCTTCGGTGTGGTTGCACCATAACTCTTTCACTTAGGGGATGACCTTCATACGCGACATCTGTTCTTTGCTATCGAAGATCCTAACCGGTTGTTCCTCGTATGACAAATTTTCTTGGATTGGAATGGGTATGTATTCTAACACATGCAACGGATCACGCAAGTACTTTCGTAGCATCAACACATTGAAGACATCGTGCACATTGGATAACTCCTGGGGTAATGCCAACCTGTATGCCATGGTGTTCTAATGCTTCATGGTTGCCGCAAGTCGTTGTGTTGCAGGAGATCTGCTTTGAGGATCAGCTTGCAACAAAATGGAAAAAATGGCTGAGTAGGGGTAAGTTTCTGGTAAGTCCTATTTTTTGCGAGGTTGCAAAAAGAGCTTGGCAGAAATGACAGATAGGGAGGCTGGAACACTAAGGGTAACATTCATTTCGGTATCGATATCTGACAACAAAATTAAAAACACCAACTTTCGCCTTTTTAGTTTTGTTGATATTTTTTTGTTACGTTTCGACCATCGAAATTTGCAGAACGTTAACAAAACTTTAACAATCAAGAGAAGATCCGGTGCGGTTGTTCAACGACGGTTGGCATCTTTTTAGACGTTTTCTCAAGTGGATATCTTTGACATTTCTTACAATGAGACACAGAGATAGACTCCTTATTAAAATACCTTTCAAATATTTATGGGAGGGGATCTTCTACTCCCAAATTTGTCTGTCCTCCCATATCCCCACACCATAGGCTGAGATGTGCTCTTTTTTTTTTGAATTTTGTGCCATGTTTTAGATACCTACTTTTTCATTTGAACACCTTTATTTATTTATTTATTTTTAATGGTTTTAACCCTTTACACCCCTTTTTTTGGGTACCTACTTTTTCATTTGAAAACCGTTCACAAAATAGAGAGGACACTTGCTACGGTTCTGTCCAGGATATGGTGTTCAAGATACCAGGGACGTCATTTAGAATAAAATGAGTCGGAGTTAGATGAAATTTCAAATTTCCACCCATTTTATTTCATATGATGTCCCTTGCTGTCCTGGACAACAAATCCTAGACAAGACATTTGCTACGGTTTTAACCATAAACACCCCACCCTTTGTGTGTGGGGACAGATAAATTTGGAAGCAGAAGATCTCCTCCCAATATTTATTATCAAAATACCCTTATTAGGAACTGTTTACATTGATTGGCAATGGATGTGTTTTCCTCCATCGTACTAATCACACACACAAATGAAACCTTATGTTGTTGATCATGATATCTAGACGTGTTGATTTGAGACCTACAGATATGAGGAAAGCACCTTTCATAATTTGGGACTGATTATTTAGGCTTGAAAAATATATTCCGGCTAGAATATGGGCCTGAGTGTCGACAAGAATTCTGATTGCCTTAATTAGGCTAAGCCGAAAATGGTCAATGAACTGAGCTACCTCCGCTCCTGAGGCTTGTTTCAAGCTTGCAAGTCTCTGATTGAGCTTGTTTAGCTAAATGAGCCAGAGCCAAGCTGTACTAGGCTCAGCTTGCTAAAAAAGCTCAACTCATTATGGGTTTTATATATCATATATGTATGTGATACTTATAGATATAGACCATTCTATTCTATATTCAAACATTGAAAATATTTATACATAATATATATAGATACAGCTAGTTATAATATGGGCTGTTGGGTCTGTTATGACTAGCTATATCTTTTGTCTTTAGAAAGATATTTTGGCCATGGGCTATTGGGCTTTAAGATTTGAGCCTAAAGCAGTAAACATCAATTTTGTGAGCTGAACTCACCTCAATCTTAATGAGCCACGCCTGAGCTCCTCACCTCAGGCTCATGATGAGCTAGAGTCATTCGTAAGACGAGGTTGAGCTGAATTCGGAAAAACTCAGCTTAGCTTGGCTCATTGACACCGCCTGGCAGTCCAGGGCAGCTAAGCCACTCGTGGGCCCTGAACAGTTTTGAACTTAAGGCTTTTGCATCATACCAGGCCAATCCATTGATAGTTGTGGTTATTTTTCTAGCTCCCAATGCCTTAACCTCCTAAGCTGGCTACTTCTCTTTCCCTTTGAACCCTGATTGTGCGAACTGGGAGGGCATCCTGTTATTGTTTTGGGTTGTAAACACATTGTGTTCAATCCACAACAAATTACGTTAAAATGTTCAATGATTTAATAGATTTTTTTATCGATCTTAGTCGGGTCAATCAAATAGCCATGAAGGCATACTGACACCCTTGATTAAATAGAACCAAGATATCCATGCCAAGTGGCCCAAGTATGCCGTCCTATCGATCATTTATGATTGTTGCTAGGGGTAGCAACGGGCCAAGCTGAGCCAAGCTTTGCCCAGCTCAGCTCGGGCTCGTAACATGAAGGCAAAGCTCAGGCTTGTAACGATCATGAGTTCAGGCTTGTTTAGAATATGAGCTCAAATCCAGGCTCAGGCTCAGCTCCTGATGAGCCAAGTTCCAGGCTAGCTCACCTCATTGCCATCCTTAATTGCTGCAAATGATGTAAGGGAAATCGATAGAAACAAAGAATGTTCTTTAGTCTTTTGCTCTCTGCTTCTCTTCATGCCTAGGGGTGGCAATTCGTATTGGCGGGTCGGGTTCATGTCGTGTTGAAACAAAGGTATATGACTGTCTCAACCCGAACCCGAGACTCATTTATTAATCGTGTCAAAACAGTTGACCTGAAACACATTTACTGTCAATCCTAACATGCTTATTTCGTGTTTGGTTTGTCGGTTATGTGATAATTCTTGTTGGCAGGTCAGATTTGTGTCGTGTCAAGCTTAGGGCATACAACTATATGGGTTAACCCAAACCCGACAAATTAATTAATTGTGTCAAATTGGGTTAACCCACTTTGACCCATAACATGTTTACAGTCAACCCTAACCCACTTATTTCAGGTTGGGTTCATGTCGTATTGATGAGTCGTGTCAAACATTGCCACCCCTATGAATCATGCCTGGGTTGATGGGATACCTTTCTTGGTAAATTCAAAAAGTTATTTTTACAGCCTCAACCCATCGCTGGAGATGAATGGATGAATGGTATATATTATACCATATTTCAGTGTTATGAGGGTGCACCTAAGCCTGTACACCTAAATGATCACCAATTGAAATCGGACCTGTATCATCACTAGAACAGGTATCACTTAATCCAGCTTTTATAAAAAAAACCAAATTCTTGATTATTGCAAGACCACAAATATTCTAACAAATCCTTCTTTGATATATCTAAAGTCATTATCTCGAAATCTTTTCCTTTTCTAATAGAAACGTTAGTGATACGGCTGCAAATATTATCCAGTAAAAGTTTGGTATCCCTCCGATTCTGAATTTGAATAAACATTTTTGTAATTGTAAAGATTCGACTCGTTCATATATCTGACCCATTAAGTAATATATCCAGTTATACCAAACCATATAAGGATCCACCTTTATCTGATCTGGTAAAGTTCTGATCCAGTTAAATATATACGTCTATAATTATGTATATATATATAATTTGTTTGTCCTTCCATGTCCCATCACCACAGGCTGACACATGATGGTTTTATGAATTTGGTGCCTTTTTAAAATAGGCTGCAAATGTTTATTTGCATATACTTTTTTATGGTTTTAAGTTTTAACCATTAAACCCCATTTTTATGGGTCCTTATTTTTTTTTATTTTAAAACTGTTTTTACAGTTTTAACCCTAAACACCCCATCCTTTCTGCTATGGTCCATCCGATATGGGTTTATCAAAATGGAGTCGGAAACGAGTCTCTTGTTATATGCTCCTCCGGATATCGGACCGGATATATATTATATGCTCCGCTGGATATCAGACCATATATATATATATATATATATATCCGGTCGTTTACAACTCTAATTACAAACTTAGAGATATCTCATGATTTAACAATAATTCGGATTGCGAATTGAGATTTTCTATGGAGTGTATAAAGGGTAGAGATGTCACATGATTAAATGATCTTGGTTCTTAAATGTTCAAACACGGAGGAAACCGCAACCCAAGCTGTTTGGTTGGCGTTTACGTGAACAACTATCAAGACCATAACTAATAACCATTTGACACCCGTGAGGCCATTTGATATGGCGACTCTCAAGCTACCGAGCCAGATAGTCAATCCTACAACCCGGGCTCATTTGACAAAGATGAATGGAGAAAGTGATGTCAAACAGGTTACTGTATCTTCTCACCACCCCCACCAAGAGAAACCATACAAACAAGCTAATCAAGTACCAAGAAAATTCCATCCTCATAATATACAAAAACAAAACATGAAAATGGTACTTATAACCATAGCATATAAATAGTGTCTTATTCATCATTCAGAAGTATTTTGATCTTCCATCAAAAAAATAAAAATAAAAATAAAAAAAATATTTTGATCCATCAACTTATACATTTGTTTTCTCTTCTATCAACAGGATTGAAGACTTACATCCCATTCCCATACTCCCCTTACCTATTGGCCATAACATAGCAAGTTAGCAACCACATTCCATATGTAAATATCACACAACTTTCATAGATGAAGAACCTAAATACATCATGGTTTAACAATTTTTTTGCCGGAATCGCACTGCGTCGAACCAAGGGTAATATAATTCCCATATCGACTAGGGGCTGAAGAATGCCGAATCCCTTTCGGCAGGCAGTTCTTGATCTCTTGACCTTCAAAAACATGTTGCTTGTGATTCGATTCCGGTTGCAGGGTCGTGTAGTCCTGAGATTGGGATGCTATGGGCCTAGTCGCGACTGCAACCCGAGACGAGGAACTCCGGCCGGCCATTGTGATATCTGGAGGAGACAACAGTAAGAGGAAGAAGAACAGGGCAATGGAGGGAAGTGTAGTAGGCATTTAAAGTAGTGGTGGGTTTTTGGGCTTATGTTTTTTTCTAATGTATTTTTGTGTTAGAGAGATATGGTTTATAAGGTTTGGAGATAGAAGAGGTGAAGGGCTTTAATTAAATAGGCTCGTGACTAACATCAATGTAGATATTTCCAGCTCATCTCTAGCAAGAATGGTTGGAATAGTCGTGAATCTGTGAATCATCCTTGTCAGCAAGAAGAACCTTTTGGCCAGGAAGGTGAGGATGCTCGTGCACTTCATTGTTTCATTTACTATCTCCGAAGTTTCCTTTGTCGAAGTCAAATTCTTATACGTTATCAACTTATTATCTAAACGTAGTCCATTAAGCTCAGATTGTTAGGTGCTAAAGGTTCCTACGTTAATGATTATATTGCCCTTTAGTAGGGTCTAAAAATTATGTTTATTTAGAAACACTTCACACATTTACAATGGTTTCAACTTAAATTTCTGCAAAACATACTTCAATTTTTATGATATTATATTTTTGGTGGGGAAGTTGGGTTTTGGGCCCCTTTTGGCTGGACTTAGAGGTGAAATGGGTCAGGCCGGGTTGTAAAAAAGTCCAAACCAAATCCAGATTGAATTGAGAAGGGGTTTGAGAATACGCAGACTGAGGGCAAATCCGCAGATTGAACATGGGTTTAGCCAACTCGAACCCATGTTGAGAAAACCCGAAAAAAAAAAAAAAAACCAAAACCAAACCACGGGTCAGGTGAGAAGCTGGTCCCCTCCTTGCTTATTAAGAACAATAAATGGCCTACCGTTTGTAGTAATTACAAGAGATAAAATGTTCTACTCCCAATTTGTCTGCTCCCCGTGCTCCAAGACACAAACACTGGCATGTGATGTCTTTTTTGAAAACTGTTTTTATGGTTTTAACCCTATACACCCTAGCCTTTGTGTCTAGGAGTACGGCGGAACAGACAAATTGGGAGTAGAACATTTGCTCTCTTTTGTGTAGCAAGTATAACAGGCTAATGCAATGCGAATATTTGAATGTCACATTTTTTGGACTTCTTTTTTTAAAATTGAATTGAGCACCTTTTTGACACTTTTAATTCTGGAAATGCCCTGCTTCAGCCCTTGGTAATTGCTACACAATCGCTACACAAGCTTCTGCTACAGAGGATCCTAGGTCTCCACAAGTGTACACTGTACTTGATCCCTCATCAATGGTTGTTTTACCCAGGGGTACAACTAGAGGGTTGGGCAGATATTTAAAACATTTTTGAGCTTGGGGAATCTGACCTAATTTGAACCTGAAAACTGTACATTACTCTGGTCGGTCAGTTAAAGGTTATGGTAGCACCCGCAGGCCTAGTAATTGGGAGTAGAACATTTGCTTCCTATTATTGATGATTGTGGTTGGTGTGATCGCTTTGTCTTTTTATAAACTTCCCAACCTAAACTCTTGCCATCTCCAACCCTAATATCAAATTAAGGCCCTAACCCATTTTTAATGAAGTGACTTGGACACAGAAAGGCAACCTGTTCAAAGTCAACTCTAATGCCTTCTTCTCAAATCAGTTGAAACTTGGAAGGGTCCTATTAGGCCACTTAACTGTGGTAGCTAACTGGTTTACCTATACAGTTTACCCTTTACACGTCACTGATCAGCATGTCTCATGCCACGCACTCACTAGTATCGCGTAGGCCACCTACCAACAACTTCCTTCAGCTAATGCTATCTTGGAAGCTCCTGAATCTTAGATGAACAGTTGGAAGTTACACGTCTCTAACTTCTTCCGTAGAGCTAATTTCAACACTCAATTCAAAATGACTTGTTCTTAATAAAGAAAGAACAAGAAGGCATGAGAAGATTAAAAACTTAGAAGTGGCTTGGGAAGGAAAAGAAAACTACCCGAAAGGAAGATTTCACTGTTGGGGGAAATTGTGTTAATCGTGAACCATTAACGGATAACAACAATTGTAGCCAACAGCCAGCCTACCTGTCTGCATGCTCACCATGCATGTGTAGTGCTCTTCTGCTTGATCCTCTAGTACCTGGTGAGGCAGTGGACGGTTTACTGGGTAATGTGCTCTGCTAAGGGGCGGAGCCAGAATTTTCACGTAGTGGGGGGCAAGCCAAAGGATTATGTGTGCTCCTTCTTTAATGGGTGCCAATTGTATGCCCACAACTATATGGTGACATGTCACATCAAAAAAGTGAAAAACACCCCCAAAAAGTATAAATCACTCTTTCAACATGACGTGTCACCTACTGGTTGCTGACACACTGTTGGCACCCATTAAGGGGTGCTCCTAATCCGATCCGGGGACAGGGATTCTCTGCGATTTTAAATCATCTCCAATCTCAAAGGATAGGTACCACTCCATTAGCAATCAGAGTGTGACATGTGGCCTAACAAAGGGTGTTTGAGCTAATACACATGGGTGAAAGGAGGGAATTATGATAAATATACAATTAATAAGTACTTGTTATTTATTAATCAAAATAGATGTTCTGTCCAGGACACCAGGTGACTTCACGTGGAATAAAATGGGCAGTGGTTGAATGAAATTTTAAATTCTCACCCATTTTATTCCAAATGAAGTCACTTGGCACCTTGGACACCATCTTGGACCGGATATTTGCACCTTTTGTCAGACATTGTGTCACATCCTGACCACAGAATGGAGTGGTACTAGTTCAGTTAGATTGGAGTTACAAGTCACAGCTGAGCAGAGAATGGTTCTGCCAGATTTGGGTTGATGTGAACTCATTTTCTGGTAGTGAATGGATAAAAAATGCTCACCTTAACGAATGCTAACCACTGCTCCTTGTCAGGCAGCAGGAACATCAGCGCTGAAAAGTGAATATATGCCCTCCCAAAAAGTGAAAATCACTTTTCAACGCTGATGTCTCAGCCCCTGACAAGAAGCAG
>JAOXJP010228077.1:0-11186 GCA_025762735.1 Platanus orientalis | reverse complement strand
TTCCCTAACGTTTCCCCCAAATGCTTCCTCAGACTTCTCCAAAATTGGGGTAGCCGAATTGAATTAGCTTCCCCAACGAGCTTCCCAGGAAGCGAGCTTTGCACCCTAGGTCAAGCTTCCCTGGAAATATGCTTTAAACAGTGGGGTTACAAGGAAGGATCAATTTTTATTTGCTTTTAGTCGATGTATCTCATCTTTTTACGGGGGAAAATATTAGTTTAGCTACACTGAGACAATAGTAACTTGGATACACTTCCTCACAGGGAAAAAAAATGTTAACTTCAATGGCTCCCATTACTGAGGAAAGAGTTAGGTAGCAGGTTACATGGCTTATGTGGACTGAGGCACCAAACCAGGCTCACTAATTAGACCAATGGTTTGAAATGGCCATGTCATCCCAATGTGTTTAAAGGAGGGGTTCAAGTGGCAAAGGGATTCAGAAGACCCGTGTAGAAAGAAAAATGATAAGTTGGTCTCTAGGGTCCCTTATGATCCCAAGGTGTAAATCAATGGATACTGAATTTGTCAGAAGCACACCATTTCAATGTCAGGATCCAATGGTGAAATGGTCCTAGGGACCAGCTGAGAATTTCTCATTTAGAAATCCGTTTCCTAAATATAAAAGAAATACCATTTTTTGACTTTACCAACTTGGCAAACGGGCATCCACAAATGTGATTTTTTGGTTGAAAAATAAAAAATGTAGGTTTACTACAATTATAAAGAGAAGTTTTTCATGTCAAACAATATAAAATCCTGCATTGTGGATGGCTCAATTTAAGAATAGCAGAAACAACAAAGGTGAAGAGAAAACAAGACAGCATATGCTTGAATCAACATAACAAGGACACTTCATTCTCTGAAATTCTGTTGTGTCAGACACCATGTCATACCCACATTTTGAGATACTCCAACACTTCCAATACAAATCTATTTCAGGTTTTCGGAAATTGCTACTTCAAACACCCTATATCCATGCTTCTGCTAACTTGTAATATACAATTTGTAACATATCATAAATTGTTAAGCATCTATACTGTATGTATAGTTTTATACAATATTTTACATTTAAACATAGTCCATTTAAGTATCCAAAAGGGTAAAGTTATGTAAAATGTCTGATAAACATATGTATCAGTTCTTAATCCAAAGGCATATTGGCATCCTGATCAAGATGATGCTGTAAGACTTAAAAATTTGACATTTGAGAACTTGTACATTTAGCAAAGATTTTGATTAAAGAAAATTTTATTACTAAAGAAGGAAAAGAAACAGGAAGAGGGGATGAGAGATCCCCGAACAAAAGAAAAAAGGAGGGGCCAAGCCCCAAAAAAGCAACAAAACCAGGACCCTCTCAATACACATGCACCCCAATAGTCCTATCCCAATTCCTCACAATAGCCCCATTAGGTAATCCTTCGTAGCCTTTGCACCTTCTATCTCAGAACAAAATCAAGTCTTGGCCCTCCTATAGACTTGCCAAGCAAGCTCTGTTGGACCCTTGAAACCCTGATTGTTTCTCTCTTTCCAAAATTGCCCAACAAACCGCTACAGGTATAAGCCTCCAAATCCGCTTACCAAAACAATTAAGCCCCAAGCTTCTCCAACCTTCGAGTAAGCCCATGAGATTCAAATGAGCAATAAATATTGTCCCAAAATCCCTAATCAATCTGCACCAAATCTCCCTAGAGAAAGGGCAATGGATAAGAAGATGGGAGGCCGATTCCTCCTCACGATAACAGAGAAGGCAGATACTAGGCAAGTGAAATCCTTTCTTCCATAAGGAATCCATTGTAGAAATCTTCTCCAAGACCACAGCAGTCCACATAAAAAATTGAACCTTAAGAGGAACCCCTTTATACCAAACAACACTCCAAGGACCCGACTCTACCTTAGGACTGGACACGTGCCCATAGCAGGACTTCACCGAAAACTGACCCCCCAAGCCAACCCTCCAAACCCAATGTCTTCATGATCCAAGCCAATATGCGACCCTTGCAAATGAGCCAGAAACTAAGTCACCCTTGAAATCTCCTAGTCGAACAACCCCCGTCTTAGGGTCGGTGTCCATCCTATCTCACCCCCCTAAATTGAAAAGTTAGATGCCACCACTACTATAGGTTCCACACCCAAACCAAAGACATCAGGGAAATCATGCTTGAGTGATCTCTCCCCACACCACACATCCTCCGAAGAAGAGACATAATACTTCAAGATTATCAAGAGAAGTCTCAAGAACAAGAGTACAAGTTTCAACAATTCCTCCTTCAGAGCCACACAGGTATACAAAGGTAAAACTTACAAGTAAAGTGTGGTGTGAATGTGTTTGACCAAACCAAACCTAGGTGAGTTTAAAAGACCACCCATAGAGGCAATGTTGAGCCTCTAGGATCGATCCTCGAATGCATAGGATCAATCTTATAATGAAAAAGTTCAAAAACCAAAACTTCTACATTCTAGGATCGGTCTTAGAAAAACTAAGCTAGGTTTTCAAGGATCAACCCTATGCTCTAGAATTTGCAAATTTTTTACTCGAATCTTACGCAAAAACCTTCCAACTTTGCGGGATTTGATGACCGTTGCATATCCAACTCTTTAGGGTTTATTAACTCTATATAAGGAATTCTATTTCCTCAAATGAAACATACTTGAAACCCTCCAAGTTGTTACACTCATTTCTGCTGAGAAGTGTTCAAGAAAAGAGAGAGATTTTTGTGATTGTGCTTTTAGATAGAGGAGTCTCTCATCTTTGGTGATTGATTGAATTTACCCATGAACTCTTGAGCTTGATTGGCATACAAATCAAAGGAAGTTCGTGCATTAGGGCATCAAACCCTCAACCCTCTAAAAGCTCCATGATTTAGAGCCTTCTGAAGAAGTAAATCTGAACTTAGCTTTATATCTTTGATATTGTCAAGCTAAGTAGTTCAATCTTATTGCTTGGAGCATTATTTGACTGTGGTAATCATAGGAATATTAGCTTATTAAGAGGCAACCACTCTCGCATTGAAATTCCTCTCTTATATTAGTATTAAAGGAACAATCTCTGAAACCTTCCTTTAAAAATTGGTAGCAGAGATTGATTGATTGTAATCACAATAGTAAAATATGTCTATTAAGAGGTATTTATACATTCCTCATTGGATATTGTTTAAAGGAATTTGTATTGTGCTTACAATTTGAAAATTAGCTTATTGAGAGGCATATTCATGGGAATTGATTTCCACGTCATATAAATCATTATTTATTTGATTATGTCTTCACTGGAGCCACTGAAAACAAAGATACCTTCACCGGAGCCACCCAAGGTGAGCTTACACTTGTCGGAGACACCGAGTGCATTGGTAATGATCGGAGTTCATTGAATGAAGATTTGTTGTTGGGTTTATTAATTTTCCTATTATAGTGTATGAACTATTAATAAAAATGAAAGTAGCTCGGATGTGAGCCTTTGGACAATGAACGTAGGCCTGGATTGGCCGAACCACTTTAAAACGTTGTATCTTGTGTGATTGTATTATTTTATCTTGTTCAAATTCATATCACACTTAAGCTCATTGCATAAATATATTGAACAACCATAGTTATCATTTACACATACTTGTTAATTGGGACAATTTAAAAGTGAACAACAAATTGAAAGGGTTAATAATTAAAAACAAGAAAATTTTTGAGTAATCCTATTCACCCCTCCCGTTAGGATTCCAAAACATTAAACTTAGAATTTCATCCCCCACCTCAAACGCCAAACCCCCTTTAAACATCTGGGAGAGTTGCATAATTCCCCTCCACGAGCTACGGCCAAAAGGACCCCAATGCAACAGGATATCCCACCCATCCTCCATGCCAAACTTCGCGATCACCACCTACCTCCACAAACTACCCTCCTCCTAGACAAACCGCCAAAGCCACTTGCATAAAAAAGCTTTATTCATGACCTCTAGACTTCGTAGACCTACCCCCTCCTCTATCCTTAAGAGTACAGACCCTATCCGACGCTACCAAATGCATGCCACTGTCATCTACCCCCCCTCCCCTCACCACAAAAAAATATCTTTGCATTTTCTCCATAACTTTGCAAATAGACCTTAGCATAACCAAAAGGGATAGATAGCGGATGGGAATACTCGCCAGAGTCACCTTAAACAAAGTTAGTCTACCTCCTTTCGAAGGATAGTGGTCCTTTCAACCATTTAGATGGTTCTTCATCCTGTCAATCACCGGATACCACACCTCCTTCTGCTTATACGTGAAGCCAAGAGGCAGCCCCAAGTAGATAGACGGGAGAAAGCCTAATCTACACTCTAAATCTGTCGCAAGCATGTCCAAGTTCAGGACCTCCTTCATTGCAATCAGGGAGTTCTTCTCCAGGTTAAGGCAAAGGCTAGAAACTACCTCAAAGCACCTAAACACACATCTGAGCAACCTGATCTACCACTAGGAAGTAGGAATTGTTACAGAATATCATGATCTCATCCGCAAACTATAAATGAGAAACAACCACCTCCCCTTGCTCCAGAAAGAAACCTTCAAACATGCCCACCTGTGTTGCCCTCCCGATTAAACTCCACCAAACACCAACCACTAGCAAAAATAAGAGGGGAATTAGAATCCCCCTGACAAAGACCTCTACTGCATCTAAAATGACCCTTCGGCACCCCATTAATCAACACCGAGAAGGAAACCAAACTCAACCATCTCTGAATCCATTCCCGCCACTTCACCCTAAACCCGCATCTCCACATCACATACAATAGGAACTCCCAATTAACATGATCGTAAGGTTTCTTGAGATCTAGCTTAAGATAATTTGTATTTGCTGCCCCAATATCAGTAGTAAACAAAATTGAAAGAAGTCACGGATTTTCTTTGGTTGTCAGATCAACGGTCAAGGAAGATCATATGGGTGAGTTGGACAGATGTGTGCAGATCGTTGGATTAAGGTGGGTTGGGTATTAGATCCATTCATTGGACCAGCAGGGCTCTTTTAATCAAGTGGCTATGGAGATTTGGGGTTGACCTTAAAGCTGTATAGAGGAGAATCATTGCAGCCAAATACGGAGAGGAGCAAAATGGTTGGGCTAGTTGTCCCCAGTTAGGCCTACATGGTGTCGTATCTAGAAGGGAATTTGTAAAAGAATGGGTTTGTTCACCCGTTTCACTCGATTCAAGGTCAATAATCAAGAAAAGGTGCAGTTTTGGCATGATCCGTGGTGTTCGAATGAGGTGATATCCAGATTATTCCCAATCTTTTATAGCCTTGCTGAAAGCAAATCAAGGATAGTAAAGGATCACATGATAAGGACGTGAGCTTTCTACTCATGAAACATTCATCTTAGGAGGAAACTCAATGATTGGGAGGTGGAAGATATGGGTAGGGTTCTGGAGCTCCTAAATGGTTACTGCCTAGGGGATATGGAGGTTGAAGATGAGAGACTTTGGTTGTTAGACGTGGACAAGGGTTTCTCTGTGAAGTCTATGTATAATGCTCTGGCTCAAAGAGAACACCATCCTTTCCCGGACCATTTCATAAGGAACAAGCAAGTTCCGTCCAAGGTATCTTTTTTCTTGTGGGTGTTATGGTGGAATTGTGGCCTTACCCTTGACAACCTCATTCATAGGGGATTTATCACTCTGAATTGATGCTGCATTTGTGGCTCGGCAGGAGAGTCTTCGAGGCATCTCTTTGCTCACTGCTCAGTAGCAGCCTCCTTATGGGACTGTATGACAGTCCGATTCAGAGTGCAGTGGGTTCAAACGCGGTCCATGAAGTGCTTGTTCAGCTGCTGGCCATTTCAGTCTTACAAGAACCTAAGTCAGTTGGGTTTGGAGGTATGAAGATTGGTCCCTTTAGCGATCTGTTGGATCATATGGGAGGGAACGTAACTTGCGCATTTTTTAAGGATTGACCCGTCCTTTTCACAAGCTTGTTGATTCGGTCCTCTCTAAAATTTTCAAATGGTTGCTCTCTTCATCTATCTACAGCAATCCTCCATTTAGGATGTGGATTTTTTATTGGGATGCCTTTATTTTCAGTCATTAAGGAGTAGGGGTTGAGCTTTGTTTTTCTGTTATTTTCTTGGCTCTTGCCAAGCATTTCTCATGCAGTAGGGCAGAGCTTGTTCTTGCACTCTTTCCATTTTTTAATAAAGTATCTTATCTTTCAAAAAAAAAAAAAAAAACATCTAGAAGGAAAAACCTAAATACAAAATACTATGAAGATATGAATACAAAACACAGTAACAGAAATAACTGTAAAGGAACTATAAATGACCTATCTCATCATAGTAGTCGCTTTTGTCATATCCATGAGGGTCAAACACCTCTTTACTGAAGCAAGACCCTATCTGATCTATATCTTGATACCTCACTGCATGCAACAAAAAGTCAGGGTTCCGATAGTCCTTCCTATTGCGCACTTCAGCATTAAAGCTTTTACCAGCTCTCTTATATGCAAGAAACTTGTTTATTTTTTCCTGCAATAACATAGGGAAGAAGGTCAAGAATATAAGTAACAGAAATTAAGCTATGAACTGATAGAACTACCAAAACTAGAGCAATTTGATTTTTTTTATTTCACTTTTATGAACAAGTATATAGAAATAGTTGACACAATCCCAAGAGAATGTAAAAGGAAATCACTGTCATAAATGATGAAAAAATCCCAAAATAAGTACGTAGAACCAAGGCTCAAAAGATCAATATCTGGATATATCACCCCAAGGGAGCTTAGATATATCGATAAATCAATCAGTCTCTTGCATTTTTTATACAAAAATTACAATTTAACATTATTTTTCATAAATTATCTATCACTGAATGTCACATCTTGTTACCCTATCACCCCCTCTCAAACAACAACTATTGGTGACATATCACGATATCTCACCTTTTTTTTCTGTGCACAGAACTTGTAATGATGATACAATCAAGGTTTATAACCTCACTCAAGTTCATCGCTGCTTATCACTTGTCTCACCTCAATTTTGGTCCTGGCCTAACACCAACATCTTGGCCAAATCTCACCATCACATCTTAGTCTCTGCCCTACCCCTTTTTTTTTTTTTTTTTTTGATACGTAAAAGATGATTTTCTTAAAAGGAACTCCCCAAGAGTATGGACAGCAGAGATGGAAACCCCTTACAACGAAAAAGAAGAGGGAAAAAGCCACCCCTACAAAGTCAAATCCCTATAATTGTATCCCAACCCCTTAATAACATTCTTCTATATATATTCTCACAATTTTTACATCAACTCAACCAAAAGAGAACCCTATATCCTTTGCTTTTGTGTACACCCTGCAAGAATGTTCTGCACAATCGTTGAAGACCCGGTTCTTTTGCTCCATCCAAATGGACCAACACATGCCAGTGGAACCAATCTCCAAATTTCCTTTCCTTTCATCGACAAGGCACTGGTCTTCCACCCAAAGAGAAGCTGTTTAAGATTCTGGGGCACTACCTAACATTCCAAAATCCTTCAAGAAAGCTGTTCATATTTCCATGGCCATGACTGAGAAGATGAGAGATGGTTTCCTCATCTCTGTAGCATAAGAATGTATGTTTGGGAGATTGACCCCACTTTTTCTACATTATCCATTGTCACGATTTTCCCAACCAAATTCACATCTCAACATTAAATGTCCAAAACTGAAATAAGACATGGAAATCTTAGCAATATATATCTTAAAGGAATGGTAAGATGTGCTCTGGTACTCTGGAGCATGTACTGAATGTAACATGCAGAGCTATCCTAACCACTTAAATCCGGATATGTCATATCCAAGTGTGTTGACCTTCCACGCATCTCTCAAAGTAATGTATGGGTTGAAGGAAGTCACAATCTAGGTTTATTATAGTTGTCCAAGGATATCCGTTTACACGTATTTTGTACACATCCATTTAACTAGAAAAAAATTTCTTTCTTAGATTGTGTTTTCTATATATGCAATTATATCCACACAAATTCATATTAACTAAAGAATCTAAAGTCAAAATGAGAATAATGAGTCGACATCTCCATTAGCACAACTGAGAATTTGTCAACACAAAAAAGTTTCTAATGCCAAATGCAGGAGCATTGATGGAGCATACAAGGGAAGGATAACAAATTTGATGTAGGATATTCCAATTTGCCCAAAATAAATTACAGAAGTAAGATAACTCAAGAATTGAATTAAAATTCATAAGTAGCCATGAAGTATGAAACTCAGAGGATAGAAATTATGAGAAGAGATCAGAATGAATTACGACAGAAAAACAAAAGAAAAGAGAGAGAACCCAAAGGGAAATTCTAGAATTTTTGGGCAGAACCCATGAAATTACCAAAATACCCCTGGTTGAGCATCCAAAAATTCTGAAACTCTCCAGATATTTTCTGATATGCACAAGGGCTCTACAGTTAAAATTTCATGAAATTCTATAAAGATTTGATAGGTTAAATTAAAGAATTCCAAAAACTTTAAGGTCTTTAATGGCAGACTCAAGAACAGCAGAGAATCTTCTGAAATTGATGGAGAAAGAAGAGAATCAGAGGGATTCTTGAGGGCTTTTGTAAAGGACTCCTTGGGGATCAAAACTCTATCAAAGAATTAAAGAAGGAGAGGAAAGAGGATGGGGCAATTTTTAGTAAGTTGCTGCCAAGAAAAATTCTGATTATAAATAAAGGTATATATAATAAAATCAGAAAATTACAATGGGCCGTTCAGAATTAATTAGAGTCTTCAAAGGAAGAAAACCTGATAAATAGTGATCATATTACCTCCATTTGATCTCTGTGATTTGGCCTACTGATATAAGTTGAACACTTGTTCATGAGACCCTTAATCTGCTGATGTTATCAGATTTCTGCACTTACCTTCTTGTGTGCTACAGCAAGTAATAAAATAGGAGGAGAAGAATGGTATTGGAAGAAGAAGATAGATGAGGTGGGGATATTAGAGAGAGAAGTGGGAGAAGAAGATGAGGAGATTAGAAGAGGAGGGATATGAGGGAGGCTGAGATGAACTCACATGTGCACAAAGAAGGGCTACAACCAACGTTAGAGAGATAAAGTGGAGCCTATAGAGGAGGCATCACCCTTGGGAGGAGGGGCCCACAGCCAACCTTGGCACACCAAGATCACACACAAAATTTGATTTCAATTTTCAATGAATTTTATTTCACCCCTTGGTGCGTTCAAATAGGTTGATTACATGAAAGAAATAGAAGTCTCCTAATATAGAAACATTCTAAATTTCTAAAACTTGCAAGCCAAGTATTTCTGAACACAAAACTTTCTAAAAACATAAATTCCTAAAATTTTAAACTACCAAA
This sequence comes from Platanus orientalis, assembly GCA_025762735.1. NCBI lineage: Eukaryota > Viridiplantae > Streptophyta > Magnoliopsida > Proteales > Platanaceae > Platanus > Platanus orientalis. Next base: position 1,872 of record JAOXJP010228077.1, on the reverse strand, counting down.
ATCTAAGAGAGAGAGAGAGGCTGTCAACTTGCACACGTGTGGGCCCACCTTGTTGACTTTGGAGTGTCACAAGGGACAAAGTATAGGGCTGTCGTCCAGCCACATAGTGGGGCCCATCGGTTGATGTGGCAGCCCACTAAAAGACACACATACCCCCTCCCAATGACCAGCCTATAATTACCCCCATTCACCCTATGGCTTTTCAGCCCAAATTACACTAGTACCCTTAAAATAAAATCCCTATTCTATCCCTTTGCTCTAATGGCCTTGTTACAAAAAGAACCCACCCCTTAAACAAATTAAAATAAACCTTACATATTACAAAACTTAAACCTTGCTCCCTTGTGTGGTGGCACATACAAGAGCCTTTTCCTATTGTCCGCATCAAGCATGTTGGTCACCAATCTTCAGTACAACTACAACACACTCAAAACAGTCCTCACAACAAAAGAGATGGACCTACAAGAAAAGGGAGAATCAGAAATTTGCATAAAGATTTATGTAAGATTATTGCTTTTAGTAATTCCATTTTTACTTTTTTAGCCACTAAGAATTTTACTATTTATAGGACTAGATGAAACTACTAAACAACAATTTTGGTAAAATATGGATGGATTAGTTCAAGGAATTCCCAAGTCTAAGAGAATATTTATAGGAGGTGACTTAAATGGACATGTGAGGAAAACTAGAGGCCGATGTGAGAGAGTCCATGGAGGATACAGATTTCGAGAAAGGAATGTGGCTAGAGAAGCAATCTAAGAATTTGCAATGGCATATGATCTTGCAATAGCAAACACATACTTTATAAAGAAAAAGAAACATCTATTTACTTTCAAAAGTGGGTCAAATAGAAGTCGGATGGACTTTTTTGTTACTAGGAAGATAGAAAGGTCAATATGTGAAGATTGTAAGGTTATTCTAGGGGAAAGTTTAACCACACAACATAGGCTAATGGTGTTAGATGTTCATATTAAGAGATGGAAAAAAAATAAACGAAAAATTAATTACACACGAATTAGCTGGTGGAACCTAAAAAAATGAAAAATTAGCAAAATTTAGAGATAAATTGAAAAAACAAGGGGAAATTAAAATTGGAAGAAAATATAAATGTCATGTGGAATGAAATGGTTGGCTACATTAAAAGAGTAGCAAAAGAGATTCTTGGAGAATCTAGAGGAACAGCGCAACCATCTAAAGAAACTCGATAGTGGAATGATATAAAAGATATTCTTATAAGGATTGGCAAAAGACTAAAATTATAGAAGACCTAAAAAGATATTAAAATAATAAAAAAGAAGCTAGGAAAGCTGTGAGCGATGCAAAATTAAAGGCATATGATGACCTTTATCTTAAGTTAGGTACTAGGGAGGGTGAGATGTGTGTATATAAACTTGTGACAATAAGGGATAGGAAATGTAGAGGCATAGACCATGTTAGATGCATTAAAAGTGGGGATCAAAGAGTCTTAGTAAGAGAAAAAGTGATTACAGAAAGTTGGAGGAGCTACTTTCAAAAATTATTAAATGAGCATCACGTAGGGAATGTTGGTTTAGGAATCGGTAGATGAGATTAGAAATCATAGATATCTTCGTAGGATTAGAGTGACGGAAGTTAAAGAGACTTTGAAGAGGATGAAGAGGAACGGCACTAAGACCAGATGGTATCCAATTGAGGTTTGGAAATGTATGGGAGATGATAGCTTATCAAGGTTAACTAAGCTTTTTTACAAGATCATTAGAATTAAAAAAAATGTTAGATGAATGGTGGAAAAATATTGTGATTCCTATATATAACAAGAAGGGGAATATTCAAAATTAGACAATTATCGTGGGATCAAGCTTATGAGCCATAAAATGAAACTATGGCAGAGAG
>JAOXJP010228076.1:0-17015 GCA_025762735.1 Platanus orientalis | reverse complement strand
CCCCCCCCCCCCCCCCCCCCCCCCCCCCCCCCCCCCCCCCCCCCCCCCCCCCCCCCCCCCCCCCCCCCTTAACAAAAAAAAGCATCTCTCTTGCAGCTGTCTCTTTCTTTCTACACACGTATGCATAAATATTGAGCAAGTCCAAAACCCTATATTCTCAACCATTCCCGATCCGTCTTCTGTTACTTCTTTGATCTCTCTCAGCATCTCTCTGTATTGCTATGGACGAGGAGTACGACGTTATAGTGCTCGGGACCGGACTCAAAGAATGCATCCTCAGTGGTCTACTCTCTGTTGATGGACTCAAGGTTTCCTTTTTTCTTCCTCCCCTGTGTTTTTGTTTTTTTTTTTTTCATTTTTTTTCTTTATTTATGCTGTTGCATTAGTTTCATCATCAAATCACTTTGTATGCTGAATTTAGACTTTTCTAAGGTAATCTCGAGATGAGTATCCGTATTTGCTTGTAAAAATGGTCTCGATCTCGTTGGTTCCGCGATTTTTCTCCCATTTATTCTTTTATATTGTATTTGGATCTTGCTGTGTACATCAATTAAGAATACGATACTCTAAATAAGGCCCACAGAGGGATCACTGAAAATACTAGCTAATCGCAAAAGAATGTGAATTAAGTTCGTCTTATCACATGTATCTACAAGTATCCGAAATACGTTTGATGCAGCTCTTTAGATTTTCCTTTCTTTATTTGTTACTTTACATATTATGCCGATTGTTTGAATTGTATTATTATTTATTGGCTTTACCTTTGACCCGAAAACATTTGTGTCGGCTTTTCAGCAGATCAGATTAAGGTTTTGTTTTGAAGGAATATGATTATATATATATATATATATATATATATATATATATATATATATTTGCATTTTAAATGGATAACATTGTTGTTGTTACCTTTTTCTCCCTTTCATTTTTCCGTGGATAAAGCAGTTGTGCATATAATCTGTGAATGTTTAGGGCATGTTTGGCAGCCACCTGTAATGTAATCATTTCATTTTTAAGTCCTATGGTATTTGTAGCCTTAAGGTGATGGTTCAAAATGGGCCCATTTAGATTTATACTGATTTTTTAAAACTAAAATTAGAAATAAAGTCATCTTAGGTTTTTATATAAATTGAAATGATTTATGTTATCATTCATAGTTTGGTGATGAATGAAAATCAATCTATTAACTAATCAATATGAATCTAAATGAGTTGATGTTCAACCATCACATTATGGCTTCAAATGCCTTTGGGAATTTGAAATGAAATGATTTCATTACTGGTGGCTGCCAAACACTGCCCTAATTAATATCTTCAACTTAAATTCATTTTTATGTTTTTTCCTCGCTTGGTATAATTGTTAAAGAGGATTTAAGCATATCTTCTGTTAGAATTATGTTACTTCTATCATCTGTAATTTATATATCTTCTATGACAGCAGTTTACATTTTTTTTATTAATTTTATTTAGTAGGTGCATCAGCAGTTGTTTGTATCACTCGTTTTCTGTATTTTATGAGCCAGGTCCTGCACATGGATAGGAATGACTATTATGGAGGAGAGTCAACTTCACTCAATCTCATTCAGGTTCTACTTTTGTGCGAGTGCTTTGCTAGCTCTCATGTATGATTTATTGAAATATTTTGATATTTATATAGTTTTAACTTTCTTGAGCTTCAATGATTTTCAGCTTTGGAAAAAGTTTAGGGGAAATGATAAGCCTCCAGCACATTTGGGTTCTAGCAGAGATTACAACGTGGACATGATCCCAAAGGTATCCCGTGTTATGACTCTTTTTAATAAAAAAATAATCTATAGCTTCTTAAACTATATTTGGCCCTTTTTGTTTCTTATTTTCTCCCTCATTTTACTAAGATCTTATTGAATATTGTTTGTTTGAATAGTTCATGATGGCAAATGGTACTCTGGTGCGTGTCCTTATTCATACTGATGTTACCAAATATCTGTACTTTAAGGCTGTTGATGGCAGCTATGTCTTCAATAAGGGAAAGGTATTATTTCTTTTTATCATTACTCCTTATCCGATAGTTATTCAATATCTTAAGAACTTGTTTGTACTGCTTTGCTTCTGGAGTCTATTTGGCCCAAACTTATCATTTCCTCTCATCATTGCAATAGGTTCACAAGGTGCCAGCAACGGACATGGAGGCTCTCAAGTCTCCACTTATGGGTTTATTTGAAAAGCGACGTGCTCGCAAATTCTTCATCTATGTCCAAGATTATGAAGAAAATGACCCCAAAACACATGAGGGGATGGACCTTACGAGAGTGACAACAAGAGAACTTATTGCGTATGCTCTTAATCTTGGCTGTTGGTCTCATATACGTATCTATTTCATGTCATCATCATTATTCTTGTGATTATTATTTCAAACATGATAATGGATGCATGATTGTAGGTGGAGTGTGCCTATAGCAGTTTTAGTCATTTTTCTTTAATGGAAGTTGAAAGTACCATTAGAATGGTCTAAACACCACATAGGTCTTGTGGTCCATAGAAAACCTTTATTTGATGGGTTCCAACTAACAACATCATGTTGTGGTCTTACTCAACGACCCTAATCATTAGTTGACTCAACTGGTGCTAATTTTTCCAAAATGCTGTAGTTGGATGGTTTTGATCATGGGTCAAAATTTCTTTGAAATTTAGCAAGCTTTCGCAAAATTTTCTTGGGTGATTAATCAAAATACTAGGGATAGAAGTTAAGCCCCCCCCCTACCTTAGCTGATTGGATATGACTTGAACTGTAGGCTTTTGAATTCCTGCTGTAACTTCTAATCTTCAAGTATGGATGATGTTGCAGCTGGAGAATAAAGATAGATATATAAAGAAAGAGAAGAAATGAAAGAATGGAGAATATAGGGACTCAAACCTGGACCTACGGGTTTTGGGTGTGTACTTAGGGACCATTTGAGTAAAGTTATTCGGGCTATTTATGGTCCTTTGGGGTTGTGTGACTCCTCATCAGCTGAGGCTATGAGCCTTCTTATGGGGCTCTGTGAATTGAATCGGCTTGTTGTGTATGGGTGCATGGTGGAAGGGGACTCGGAGGTGGTCATTAGCTGGGGGTTGGGTCTCGAATTAGGCTCTTGACGGCTATCTTTTACTCTGTACGAGATTTGGGAGTTAGTGACTATGTTTATTTCTCTTGTTCATATTCCTAGATGCCAGAATGTGTTGGCTGATAGAGTTTTTTTTTTCTTAGTCTTTGTTTTGTGAGAATTTTATTCCGGAGGATTGTTAGTAGGGCCTCCTCCCCCTAGTGCTGTATATTATTTTTCCTTTATTTTTTCTTCAATTAAATTTAGTTAATTATCCCCAAAAAAGAATGTAGGGACTAAAAACAAAAAAAATTAGAAAGAACCATAATAGTAATCCTAGTCTAACTTTTTTTTGTGTGACAAATAACGACTTTATTAGAGAAAAAGAAAAGTAAATAAAAGGCCCAAGGCCTACAAGGGGAGGTCTAACATTACATTTGATGTCACAATACTAGGCAAACCCACCCCCCATTTAGCTAACTTATCCCCAAGCCCATTATGGGTCCTTGGGACATGGAATAACCCAACACAAAGGAGGTCCACCAACATTCTGATTTCATGGATAAAGCGGGAGTATTTTCATGAGCTAGAAGAGGTACCCAATCCCCAACCTGCCACCACTGACGAATCTCCTTCCACCAACAAATCATACATATGGAATTCACGAAGCTCACGAAGATCCATAAGCAACCCTATTACCTTAGCCTTGGTAGAATCAACCATACCAATGGTCCCCACGACTATCCTAAAGATCTCCCTCTGGGAGTCATGAATAATGCAACCATAGCCACTCGGCCCAAGTTTGCCCAAAGAATAGCCATCAAAATTAAGCTTCAACACACTTGAAGGAGGAGGCCTCTAACAACCATCGAGAGACCTCTTCCTAGTAGAGGTAATCGATATACAAGTCTTCCAGTCACGCATAAAATCAACTAAAATCAGATCTTGAAATTCCTTAGTTACATACAACCAACTACCAACCTCCTTAACAACAAAATCAATGAGCTCATTGAAGGCCTTATTGCTTTTCCTAAAAAATTCTTAAGTTTCTCTCCTTCCATAAATTCCATAACACCGCATGACCTAAAGCATTCCAGAAGCAACTCCCTTTCTCACCTAGCCCTACCACAGTCCAAGAGGTTAAGAGATCCACCACATCTCTTGGCATCACCCAATAAATATTCAAATTATCGAGAAAATAATTCCAAACATATCGAGAGTACTTGCACGAGAGAAAGATGTGATTTAATGATTCCCCCTCCTTTTTACAAAGAACACACCAATGGGGAGAGAGAGCCATGAAAAGACACATTTTTTGCAAATTATCTATGGTATTGACCCAGTTGAGGGTCGCTGTCCAAGAGAGCTTTTACCCGAGGAGGAATAGGAGGCTTCCAAATCTTGTGGTCTGGTAATTTAGGCTGGGAGGGATTAGGATTATATAACAAGGTGAACACGGATTTGGAGGAAAACGAACCCGAAGAGTCCAAGTCCCAAATTCTTTGATCCTCAAAAGAAGGTGTAAGAAAAAGTCCCAAATTCTGTGATCCTCAAAAGAAGGCGTAAGAAACACCTCATTAAGACTAGCCATAAGCTTACCAACCCATTTCGTTTCCCAATCATAAAGATTCTTAGAAAAAGGCAAGGTCTAAGAAAGGCCAACAGAAGAATAGGAAATAACTTTTGAGACTTTGGCATCTTTATGGCATGTAAGCCTAACGAGCCTAGGAAAGGAAGATGAGAGGCAAATATCATTCCACCAAAGATCTTTTAAAAAACGAATGGAGTTTCCATTCCCCACAGAGAACCTAAAATGAGGATCAATAAGAAGGAAAAGAGCAACGATATTTTTCCAAATCAAAGACATGGATCAATTAGGAGGTGGGTTAATGTCCCAGCCATTCGAGTGACAACCATACTTGCTACGAATAATGGAATGCCATAAGCTTCCTCTTTCCGTCAAAAACCTCCATAGCCACTTAGAAAACACCATATTTCGAACCTTCAGCCGCCCAATCCCCAAACCCCCATAAGATTTAGGCCTATAAGCCACCTCCTAATTAACCAATTGCATCTTTTTTTCCCCCTACCTTCCCACAAGAAATCCCGTTGACTCTTTTCCAGCACTTTTATCACTTTCGTCGGCATCTTAAAGAGAGACATATAATAAACAGGGATGTTAGCCATGGTAGACTTAATTAAAGTGATTCTTCCCCCCAAAAGAGATATAAGATTTTTTCCAACTAGTTGATTTCTTGTTCACCCTTTTCACTATTGAATCCCAAAATTCACAAGACATTTGGCTTCTCCCTAGAGGCATCCCAAGATACTTCAACGGTTATTGATCCACTCTACAACCCAACACTTGTGCTTAATGACAAATATCACTCTTTTCAACACCAATCCCAACTAGATTAGATTTCAAAAAATTCACTTTAAGCCCCTAGATTGTCTCATAAATCTCTAAGATGTATTTCAGATTGGTCACTTGTTCCTCAGAATCTGGGATAAAACAAATAGTGTCATCCGCAAACTGTAAGTGAGACCTTGACACCATTCCTCCCAACACCAAAACCATCAATTAAAGAACAAAACCCTGCTCGATCTATAAGGGCACTAAAAGAGTCGGCCACCAGAGTGAATAAAAAAAGGAGAAAGAGGATCGCCTTGCCGGAGCCCACTAGAAGAGCAAAAAAAACCTTTAAAAGCTCTGTTAATCATGATAGAGAAGTGCGGGTGGTCTAGGCAACTCATAATCCAACGGATCCATCTTCCACCAAAACCTTTCTTAGAAAACACCCACCTCAGAAAGTTCTAATCCACACGGTCATAAGCCTTCGTCATGTCAATCTTGCAAACCAACCCAGATTTCTTCTCTTTATCCCATCTGCGCATGCAAAAACAATAAGAATAGCATCCATAATTTGTCTACCCTTCACAAAAGCACCTTGGGATAAGTCAACCACCTTCTCCATCACCTTCCACAGCTTCAAGGACAAGACCTTAGCAATGATCTTATAGAGGCTAGTCACCAAGCTAATAGGCCTAAAGTCTGTCAACTCCACTACCCTTTTTTTTGGGATAAGCACAAGGAAAGTAGCGTTCACCCCCAAGTTGATAATGCCACTTTCAAAGAATTCCTTAAAGTCCTTCACCAAAACGCCTTTAATGGTCTCCCAGCATTCCTGATAGAATAACATGGAGAAACCATCCGGCCTAGGGGATTTATCTTTAGCCATACCGAAAATAGCCTCTTTTATTTCCTCCTCCAAAAAAGCCATTTCCAAAGAATCCGCTTCCTCTTGATTAAGAGACTTAGTGAACAGATTGTCAATAACCAGATCCCTCATTGCATTAGTAAAGGGCTGAAAAAATACCGAATGGCTTCCTCTTTAATTTTGTCCAAGTCTTCCACTGTTTCTTCTTCAATTGCCAACCTGGTAATGGAGTTCTTCCTATTTTTGCCATTAGCCACCCGATGGAAGAGCTTAGTATTCTCATCCCCCTCCTTTAACCATTTACACTCTGCGTTTTGGCACCAATGAATATCTTCACACTTAAGAATCACATCCAAATTAGCCACTAACTCATTATTCTGATCCACAAGACCAGAGGAAGCCCACCCTGCTTATCCATCATATTGTCAATCGCATGAATATCCTTCCAAATCTCATTATTCTTTTCTGACAATCTACCAAAAGAGTTGAGATTCCACTCCTTGAGGTTCTTCTTTATAACTTGGAGCTTCTTCATAAAGCGGAACCCCTCCCACTCACCACTCACCACCCTCATCCATCTCCCACCACTTCCTCACATTGTCATTAAAAGAGTGATGCAAAGTCCACATGTTCTCAAACCGAAAAGGGGATGGGCCCCAATTAAGCTTGGACGAATTAAGCATGATTGGCCAGTGATCCGATGCGATTTTCGGAATATCTTCTTGAAAGAACCAGGGATAAAAGTCCTCCTAATCATTAAACACAAGGAATCTATCCAACTTATATAAGGTTGGAGGATCACGACCATTAGTCCAAGTGAACATAGCATTGATTAAAAGACAATCTTGAAGGGCGCAATCATTGACAAAAACCCCAAAGTCTCGCATGCTTCTAGTTAACCAAGAGGAAATTTTTTTCTCATGAATAAACCTAACGACATTCAAGTCTCCTCCAAGAGCCCATGGACCCTACCAAAAGCCCCACATTGAAGAGTTCTTCCCAAAACAAAGGACGGTTATAAGGAGATGAGGGACCATAGACCCCTATGAACATCCACTCAAGACCAGATGACACATCCATCAACTTTATAGAGATGGAAAAACATCCCACTAATTCATCCATCTTATTTACCACCGAGGGATCTCACGCTAAAAGAACCCCACTAGCTGAACCATATGAAGGAATTTCAATTCAAGAAGATAAAACACTTCCCACAGTACTGCACACGAAGGAGGAAACCATTTTCGCCTTTTTCCTTTCCTGCAAAACCACCATATCCGGCTTATATCTTCTAATATATTTCCTAATTACCCTTCTTTTTTCACACCACCCAACCCACGCACATTCCAGGACATAATCTTCATAGGTTAACCACACCTTTACTCCTTCCCATCCTAGCCGATTGGTCTAAGCAGCCTGAAACTATGCCATCCTTCATGTCCCATTCTAGATTTCGGAGCTCCCTTTTTCCTTTGGATGGAACTTCTTGTCGCTTTCATTAGAGACCTCCACAGAATCTTCCATATATTCCGACAAGAGCATTGGGTTCCACTTCAAGTTAAACACTTTTAATCCCATTTGTTCAATAAAGATATCAATTCCTTTTGCTTTACCCTTTGCATTCACCACCTCCCCTGCCCTTACCACAACATTCCTAGGAGTATTGTTTTGACATTCCATATTCAAGTAGCCTAGCTGTTTCTCAACATGACCAGACAAAGGGGAAGTAGTAGGCAAAAAGGATGGGTTCTCGGGGTTAGTAGGAAGAGGATTGGAATTAAGATTATTTAGAATCGAATGTTCAAAAGAAGAAGGAAACATACCTTGGCCATCAAGAGAGTGATTGTGAGAGAAAGTAGAGTTAGGAATTGAGTATGTAGCGAAGTAATGACTGATAGGGGCCTCCGAACCACCATTCAGGCCATCATCCGAGCCACGAGCATCCGCCAAGGTCAGCTTCATACCCGAGGCGTTGGACTCCAGATCTCCTTCCCCAGCCGGAGAATCCTTTGAATCAGAATACGTAACCAATCTCCACAGTCTTGGTAGTGTAAAAAAGTCATGGCACAAGATAGTGCTCACCGATTCTTCCACCTCCGAAGTAAAGTCCTCAGATTTCGTAACTGAGTCACCCTCCACTTACGAAACCTTCTTCCTCAAGACACCTAATCCAAAAGGATCGGGGTCATAATCACCAGACGAATCCCCTCTTGAAACCTCAACAGAGTCCGCCGAAGGCTAAAGGTGAGAGAGAATGTGAGGGTTAAAATTTGGAGTCGCGTACCCTTCCCCCACCGAAATCGTCAGAGATACTGAGGAACAAACTTGGGAATAAGAAGAATGGAGGCCATCCGACGATGCCGCCTGAGATTGAATATCTCGAGATTGCACCGGTCCCTAATTAAGGATATCACAACATTAGCATCAACTGAGTTTGTCTTCTCCGCCATAGCATAAGGCTTTAAAGGCCACATAGACTTGAAAAAACTCATCGACACCATTCCTATAAGCTCACAGCCTCATCGGAGAAAAAGCCTGTTCTCCTTCTCCTTATCAAGGCCATAATTAGATACTAAGTTTAAATGGATCCTCCCATAAGACTTCGGTCTCCACACCTAGACCGAATTGGGTTGGATTAGTCTAACCCCAATATCGTCACCTGTCTCCACTCAACCCTCAACCAAATTAGAAGGAAAGCTAGAGTTTTGCAAACAGTTGCCCCCCACGCGTTTTGAATCAAGTCTATTGCGATCCCCCTTAATTGGCCCATTTATATGATCCTCCTTAGACACATTAGACCACTGAGGCCCAGGCCCATTAGTGCCAAAATATCCCACTTGAGAATCCACCAAATTGGAGTTCGAATTTGAAGTCCAACTTTGGCAAACCTTAGAATTGTCAAAGCCTTTAGATCCAACGGTCATCCTTGACGAAGAGGAATCCAATAGTTCCATCCCTTGAAGCAGGCCCTGACCTGGCACACCACCAATCCGGTTCCCATCCTTGCTTGAAACTCTTGCCGCCTCCTTCGAAGCACCAACGGTCAGAATGAAGCTTAATGCAGCCTCCACTTTCCCCACAAGTATGAAAACATTCCCATTGATGACCCACTCCAACATGTGGGGTATTTTCGATAAATATTTTGCCCCCACCTTCAACCTAATCGCCGAGATGATTTCATGATTAGCAGATCGAAGATTGATTTCTAGTAAAACCCCCACACCGACGTCCTATCCTAATGAAAGCCTACTCTGACCACTCCAAAACCGAAAGCCCCTAAACTTTAATCCATCGTTCTTCAGTCACCGAAGTCACATCAATTCTAGAAACGTTTAGCGACCACTTGTGAAAAACCATCACTCCATTGCCAACATGGATGTGACCCGCATTAGCAATCCATTGCGACTCCTGCTACGACCTAGTCATGAACAAAACTTTATTGGCTGGGAGACTAGCGGGATACATAAAAAATTCTTCCTTGCGGAAATGACGAGATATTGTAGTGCCCACACTTTTCCTATAAATCGTCATTCCCCACACATACAAGGATATTACTCCAACTACCATTTTCCGATGGCTGAGGCTCTGGTGGTCATACCCAATGTGGTCAAGAAGCACCCTCCCCACCCGTAGTTGCTACCTCACAAAACGAAGGTTGGATTCCACCGAATCATCCATTTGGAGAAGAATCTCTTGTAAACCAGTCCATCCCACACAATCCTCACTAGGCGGCACAAGGATAAATCAATCCCTCTCCTTCAGTCTCCATTCACATAAGCGCACAAAGCAACCCCAGGTATTTATACCAGTGAGCCAAGAAAAGAGAACCCTTGTTGAAACAAACAGTCTCTTTAACCTCCACCGACAGATCACCGTCACAAGCCCCTATACAAAAGTTTGCCACTCTCACCACAGACAATTTTGGAAAAGAAACACGTTTAGGGCGTCCTCTGCCACGTCCAATAGTGGTGAAGAGCTAATCTTCCAACTGCACCTTGAAGCGCTTCAGCTCCACCTCCAAGAAATGCCTCTTCATCTTCCCTAAACTAAACACCCTTCCTCATAATCCTAGTCTAACTTGGACTCCCTATTTATCTAAGACTTTCTAAACAGCACAACTACTAAAACCACTCCTAAAGAGGGCTGTCGACCAACACTCTATGGAGGACCCTACATATGACTTTTAGACTCAATAAAGGATAGAATATCTAGGCTGCCAACCAACCATGAAATACCTAAACTACCCTTGGATTTTTAGCCTTCTTACCAAAATACTATTTTGCATCAAAATCCTTATTACATTTAAATCCCAGCCCCTAAAGAACCCTAAAAAAATGCCCACATTGGCATGTCTTGAATCTGGCTCTTTTGTGTTTTGGAACATACAGGAGCCTCTTAATGTTGTTTGCATCATATTCATAGTATGTTTCTTTTGATAATTCATTTGAATTCACTTTGGGGTAGTTAAATAATAGCTCACTAATGTCTTTGGGCATGTCCAGGGTTATTCTTCAGTGAATTTTTTCACCTCATTCAAAAGAGGTCAGCGGTCTCATCTAGACATCCGTTTGTTTAGTCAGAATTGTAGATTGATTTGGTGGAGATAGCTTTGGCTCATTATCAATTATTTTGATAGTCTCTTGTTTTTTCCAATGTTTAAAGTATTAGTATCACATGTGGTATTGCAACCTTGGGATACAGATACATATTGACCTATCACATGGAAACACTTAAAAAGAATAGGAAATAGTGGAAACACTAACCAAACGTTGAAATTTTTGATAAAACTTCAGGATTTGATATAATAAACACTAATATACATTTAGGAATCATTATATATAGAAAACAACCATTTATGATGGTTGGGAGAACCGTGACCCACATGACATATGTTATCGCCTGTAAAAACTATGAAAACAGTATGTAAACCTTGGAATTTTTGAATGAAACTTAAAAAAATGTTATCATAAGCATAATTAAACACTTAGAAATCATTACACTTCATTGCACACATTGGTATCAATAGTTGGAAAACTGTACCCTCATGACATACGTTGTTGTGCATGTGAATGACACAAATCTATGGCCCAAACAATAATGTCATTCATTGGTAATATCATATGGCCAATGGTCATGCAAAGTATAAACAACAGTACACCTACAAGAGTGAAACTGGGGAAATGATACAATAAAATATAGTAATAGTAGCAATCCCAAGACCCCGAACCTAGTCCTAAGCCATAACTCTCAACTTCCAAGCCCTATCCAGCAACTACTACTCAATCATCATTAATACCAAAAAGTTTTGGGTGGCTGAAAATCATCATCATGGCTATCTTTCTCCCTCTTACTATGTAGTTGTTGCTATCACTACTGCAACAAATTGAACTAATTACATAGGTAATGATAAAATTGTAGCCACATCATAGTACGACTATGCATTGCTTGATAGTCATGAATGTATCTCTCATATGGATGATTGTCTACACTCATGAGCACTCATATCGTGGAAACCCCGGCTTTACATAATTAGGACGAAAAGAAGCTTGGCGACCCCGACCCCTTGGATCATATAACGATGAAGGCAATGTGGCACTGGCTGAGTTATAGTACTGCTGCTGGTCAAAGCCGAAGATAAAATCACTCACGAGCCCGTTTGGCTCTATTTACTAATACTACTACCATGAGGTTGAGGAACTCAAGGAATCCACACTGCTGTTGGCTAAAAGAACCCCCACTAATGCTCATGCCATCGAATGACCCTGCTAAAGTGTCAACTGTGTACTAGGAAGTAGTCTCGTCATCCTGATGTCTCATTCCTTTCCTACTCGCCCCCAACTCCCACTCCCCTTTTGGGAATAAGTTTGAGGAAGTATAAGACATGCACCATGGCTTGTATCCTAAGTGGCGCCATGTTTGTATCTCCCCTTTCCTATGAATGGGTTAAGGGGTCTCTGACTCGTTTCACCTATATGTCATGCCAACCCTACCACCATCGCCCTTGTCATCACTTTTATCAATTCCCTCATCATCATCATCACCCTCGTCATCTCTCCTTCCCCCGCCAGAGCTCCCTTGACCACCATCCTCCCTCATTTGGGTTGGAAGAAATCGGCCACTCATCCTCATCATCAACTTTTCTGCCAACAACTTGGGGCTAAGATTGTTGTCGTGTCTCTGTAAAATCATCCATATCCACTCCCATCTAACTTGCTATATAAGAGCTCGGTTGTCCACTTAACTCGTGTAATACTGGTTCCCTGACCTTTCTAACCCACTCGTATATTGGGTCTTCCTCTTCCTCCTCGCAAAACATATCGGTAAGGTCAATAGGGTCGGTATAATCTTTCAAATCTTGATCCTTTTTTGCATTCTTTTACGTCAAGCGCATGTTGTAATGGATGAAAACAAGTTTATGACGATGATCATGTTCGAGTCTATTTCTTCTTTTGGAGTGAATGAGGTTAAAAGTGCTTAAGTTCCAATCGTAGTCAGAGGAAGATGCGGTTTGATATAAGACACAGATAACAATCATCCTTAGGTTAGGTACTTGTGCCCCATGTAACACTCACGACCCAACTATAAAATAAAAATGAACATTCATAAGTAATTGTTGGTTGCAACCTTTATTATTTTATCTATAAAAATGATATAAAATTACCTAAAGGTGTCATCTCTCATCCTGCCTATAGCTTGTCGTGCAAAAGACCCTATTATATCTATAAGGTACTTAAATTGAAATTAGAAGGCCCAAAAGTCAATAAACTAAATTATATAGTGGCAGGAAAAAAATTAATTTGTTATTGCAGTTACCTCCCCAAGAGCATTCACTTGTTTTGTGGGATTGGGCTCAAGCTTCTCTACCACAATATGTATAGCCTCTACCAAGTGTGGCCATACCAAGATGATGTGCATAGTGTTATTTGGGGTTGAAGTAGTATGTTGAAAACCAAAGAAGAACATAACATTTTAGAATCTAACCTTAACCAAACCATTGGCATTGCTTGAGAAATGATCAAATAAATATAACTTTAACAAAATAAAATAACTTGACCACCAAATGAAGTGGGTGGAGAAGCATCCTTGTCCATCTGTCATCAATGATCTTGATGAAGCCAAAGTATTTGTGTGGGCCAACTGCTTTTATTGCCTTTCATCAAGTGGATGGACTCATAAATATGTCATTGTTGGCTTCTTATCCCTATCTACCATTCTGAAGACCTTCACAATTGGCTCCATTATGTTTAGCATTGCATGACATTGATCTCGGAAGGAATTACACAATTAATTCGGCTCTCCATCCTTATCTCTCACATGCCCCACATTTCCTTTAACCTTTTCTGTTTGGTTTCCTGGGAGGGTACAAACCAGGATCGGCAGGAATGGGCATAGGCTAATCCCTCGTACTATAAGCTTGTGTCATTCCATTGGTCTTGCCCCTGTTGCTGCTATCACCCCTACTACCACTGCCCCCGCCCTTCTCACACATAGAAGGCCTAAAATCTGGCCTAAAAGAGTGAATACGACACAACTGCTCTCTCTCATGCTGATCTGCAATGCTTGGCCTCACTACAAGCCTATGCTGGCACCTTTGCCACTCAATCTCACAATCAGAGGGGCATGTTATTCCTTCATTATCATCATCATACTCATCTACATATTGATGTAATGTAGCTTCCCTCAATGCTGCTTCCCACTCAAACCTAGCCTTTTTCTCTGCCTCTTTCTGTGCCAAGTGCTTGGCAATTGCTTCCCTTTCTTTGGGACATATTCACATTTTTGCATGTTTTTATGTTTCCCACTTGCTAAATGTTTTAGTCGGTTATCCCACCACCTTTCATCTCCTTACCACGATATCTCCATTTTGTTTTATATCGATCCTCGACAATCCTAGTGGCATGCCGCCACCCAATGTCAACAAAATCCTCCCCCTCCTGATAGTGTGATTTGCAAGGCTTATTCGCAATTCTACGAATAAAAATGACATTCTATAAATACAAATACTAGAACATAAGTAAAAATATGTTAAATCCAAAAAAATAGTAGATCACACAATTGAACATAGAGAAACATACTGTGTATGTTTCAAAATGTTTTACCAGGTTTGCTGTCATCTTTTGAAATTTTTTTTTTGTACTTTTTAATTAAAAATTTAAGGAAAATTAAAAAAATACAGGGAAAGATAGTAGAATTAATAGAAACATACATAATACGTTTCAATTTATTCAAATATGCTTCTAGTATTTTTTGAAATTTTTTGGCATTTTTTAGTATTTTTTATTTATTTAATAAATAGATAAATAAAATATATACCAAACTGACATATTATTTAGATAATGGGCTGTAGTATTTCATATAAAAATGATTGACCAAACAATGCCCATTTGGTGTTTTTATTGTTTTTCTTTAAAATTTTTATATTTTCAATAAACAAATAAATATTTTTATTTTTCGCAAATAATTTTTACCTTCATGAATGTGTAGATCTATCACATATGCATAACGTATAAAAAATCTAGAAGGATTGGAGTAACATTAAGCCACTTACCAAAGTTGTTGATGAAATTTGGGGTTTTAGTTTCAATTTGAAAATTTGGCCCAAATACGAGTTTTACATTCAAATGGGCTCAAGTGGAGTCCTAGAGTTTCTAGGGTGTTTTTGTGATTGGAGATATGGTAGGTAGGGGTTGACAAAAGCATATCGACCCCATAAAAAGCATGTTTCTTAACAAAATTTCAGGGGTATTGAGTGGCATGTGCTATGACGATACCCATTATTTTTAAAACTGAGGGGGGTGGGGTTCGACTGTACTTTAAACCATGTTTTTTTCTTTTCTGAAGATGACTGCACCACAGGATGAGGTTGTTGTGGCTTTACTCGAAGTCGATAACACATATCATAGCTAAAAATCAGCAATATACTTGTCTCCTTATTAAAAGTAGCATTTCCTTTCATCAATCCATTGCTTTCCAATCACCACTTTATACTCTTCCAAAGAAACTCTTTTGTATTCCACACAATCAATATAACTCCTTTGTTTGAATTGAATACAACAACAACAACAACAACAAACAGCCTTATCCCAACTATTTGTTTGAATTGAATAACAATTTAAAAAAAAAAAATATTCATATTATAGTTGATCTACAACAACTTGTTAGATCTTTTCAACAAAACTTGTGGAAATCAAATTCTCCCCATTCCTATCACTGATCAGAACCTTGATTGTCTTCCCAGAAGGGACAACAAATCTAGTCCCGATATTTAAAACCATCTCTATGGATTTTCTCTGTAGCAAACTAGTGGAGGACCAAATCTCTGATATGGTGTTTTAATAGGGAAATTTGCAGTAAAAAGAAAATAACAGAAAACAATGAATAGAGAGAGAGAAGAAACATGCATTGCACTAGTTGAACTTGGGAGTCATGGTAAAGTTTGTGGTTGTTGTGCCACATACCTGGGTTCAAAACCTGTCTTCACCTATAATTACCTATCAAAAAAAAAAAAAAAATCAATTTATCATATTCTGATTTTCAATGTGCGCAAGCACACACACAACTATTACATTCCTGGTTTTCCAAAACACACACACACACACATAGCCTTCACATTCCAGGCTTACCAAATCCCACTATAACTAGACTTTCTACAAAAAGTAGGACTCTAAAATAGCTAATTCCTGTTACAAAGTGATACCCTACCAGTATTTTTGCCAGACCTTTTCTAAAACACATCGGATTTTCAAGATCTTGGACTTGTTGGAAAGGTAACTGAATAACATTTCAAATGACATCAAAATCAACCTAGACATTTAAGTTTTGGCCTCCCTAAATAATGGCTAAAGAAAAGTGATGGAAATAGATCTTTCACTTTCTTAAAAAAAAAAAATAAAACTATACTATTTGGAAATGAATAAAAACCCCTAAACCGATTGACAAGAAACTAACTTAGATTAACCTAAAATTGATAACATTAAAAATCATTACCATACAAAAATATTAAACCCAATATACCAAAAATACCCCTGTTAAGGCCATCAAAATTTAGTATGAGCTGTTTCTTGTTCTGCATCACAGGGAGATGTCACTTTTTGCCAAAATTCCTTTTCAAGTATTTCAAGGTTTCTAGTTAGAAACTTAAGCCTTGGGGAAGCTGTTATAGAACTTAGAACCTGCTACAGCTCTATTGTTTTTGGACAGGATACATTTTATTATATTTGCTTTTAATTGGCAAACTCACAATTCGTGTGTCCCATAATCTTTTTAGAAATCTACTAGAGAAAGGAAATACAAAATCCCAGAAGAATACTATTCAATGGCTAATGAGGCAATGAGTCATCAGCACCCACAATAGGAAGCCAGTCATTCATCTAAGAACCCTATGGTCATTCTTGAATCAAGACCAGACCCTATAAAATCCACTGCCCAAGAATAGAAAAACAAACGTAAGGTTGTAAAGCACCATTAAAATGATTTAAACCCAAGACCGCCAGCGGATTCTCATAAAAGACCAAGGGGCAGCTTGTACCAACCCAACAATAATCCTTGATACTTGTTTCCTCCTGATGATTTCTTGTTTCTCTTATCCAAAAAAAAAAAGATGATTTCTTGTTTCTCTTATCAGCCCCCATTATATTTTAATAAGTGTTAGTTGTAAGTTACAACAACAACAACAACAAACAGCCTTATCCCAACTATTTGGGGTCGGCTACATGAATCCTGTTCCGCCATTCCGC
>JAOXJP010228075.1:0-11186 GCA_025762735.1 Platanus orientalis | reverse complement strand
AGGTAGTAAAGAGTGACATGACAGCTTGTAATTTGACAGCAGATAAGGCCTTAAATAGAGCTGAATGGCGGAACAGGATTCGTGTAACCGACCCCAAATAGTTGGAATAAGGCTGTTTGCTGTTGTTGTGATGGATTTAATAAAAAAAATTGTTTGCATGGTAAGCAATACAATTATTGTTGGAGAGGCAATAGTGGTGTGGTTTGGAATTAGTTGTTTGATGTTTAATAGATTTTTGTTGAAGAAATGTGAATGTATTGGAAATTGAAGGGTGGCATGAGATGGTTTCTTTAACTTCTTTACTGTTGTGTTATGTTTGGAAATTGTCTTTTTCTAAGTTTTTTTTTTTTTTTTCTTGTTTTGGAGTAACACATTTTGTGATTGATGGAATCGGCAGTGAGAGGAGAGAAATAGAGTTTGCCTTTTTTTTTTTCAAGGTTTGAGACAAAAATTTGTTGGGAAGAGAAGCTTTTATGTACATTACAAATTTGTTGTGCTTCTTTCTTTCAAGTACATAATCTACCTAGATATCGTTTTTAGAGTAGATGCCAAATATATATATTTACATTGCAATTGCAGCTCTATATGCCCTTCCTAAGTCCCAATATTGCTATTCTAAATCGTTTTGATAACTGCCTCATTATTATTGAAGATGGGGATGATCAGGGTGAAGGGAAGTCTTGGAGATAGATGGAGATGGACTCTTGGAAACTAGAACTGCTCTATCTCGAGCCCAAGCCATTATAGAAGCTGCTGAAAAAAAAAAAGTGGTCACATGAACAAAATGAGTAGGTTACTAGCGATGAACTCGAAGCAACTAAATAATACTCTGCTCAATCAAGCGTTGTATGATTTTCCAGAGGATAATGCTTTGGAATCTATATTGGTTTAGAATAAATTGGTCATTTCTAAACAAGATGTTGAACTTGCATCTAAACAAGATGTTGAACTTGCAGTGCAAGTGTGTAGAGATTGGTGGAGTTTGTGTGAAAGATGCTTGGTTAGGTCTTTCATGTTATTTAGCATTAGATTGTGTGAAAGACTATAGATATGGATGAAGTCTTACTGTTTAAATTTCAAGGGTTCATTGTTTGGAAGAATTGGTGAATTTGGAAAAGTGTTACCGTTGGGTTGAATTTTTAGTGTTTAAATTTCAGGATTCACTGTTTGGAAGAATTGGTGGATTTGGAAAAGTGTTGTCATTGGGTTGAATTGAATGCTAAACCAAAAGCTAATGATGAGCATGGCCTTGGTTTTCTCCCTTACAAATCAAATTCATATACTTTTAGTTTTTTTTTTTTTGGTATTGTAATTACCTTTTATCATGTGGTTAATATTGAATGCACCTATTTTCAGTGGAGAACTACATGTTGTTGAATGAATTGAGAAGTCCCTGAGTGTCGGTCAAGTTATTTGGGTGCCATCAACCACGGGTTTGCAACAATATTTGGTTTTTGTGGGTGGTCATCAGAAAATGGTCCAAAGAAAGTTGCAAGAAAGCTTGGTATAAAATTTTGTTTCAATAGGCCCTGTGCCTTTTTCTCTAAATCCAACATTTCCTCTTCTATTGTTATTTCTCACTGAGGTTAAAATAGAGTTTGGGATACACTGCATAGAATAAAAACAAAGAACAAAGAAGTGGAGAATGCTCTAAACTCAGGGGACAAACCGGAAGGCAAGAGGGAGCGTGTTTCGCTACAAGGGAAGGGTTGATGATGCTGGAGCTGAAAATTTCCATTTGCTAAAATGATCTCTTATAAAACACAGTCATGAAAGAGCAAGTGAAGCTTTACTGATGGAGGGACAAAGTGAAGCTTTACTGATGATGAATGTTTGATTTGGGATGAGGAAGTTTAAACAATGTGGGAAGCGTTTCCTCTTAATTGAACGAAAAAATTTTGAACTTTAACCTGATGATCGTTACCTTGCAATTACCGAGAGAGGTAATGAGAGAGTGGCCAAGGTGAATATTCCAAATGAAATCATGGATTGTTGGATCAGATTCATCGATACGGCAATAGACAAACAATCTCCAAGTTTAAAGGAGACATTCAGACACAACGGATGCTCTTTTTTTGTGTCTACTAGGGAGGGTTTGTTTTTACGAGTGACTGAGTGGAGAGCTAAAGAAGACAACATGGTTGTCTTTTTTTCCGGTTGGTTTTCGTTTATATGGATGGATTAGCTTGGGAGACATGCTCAAACAAATGGGTTGGTTTGGTGATCATACAAAGGCTTCACATGAGGGTAATACCTTCGAACAAGATACATGTCCTGGGAAGCCGGTGTGGATACATCATGGTCAACCTAGCATGGGGGGCATCGTGGTTGACATTTGGGGAGTAAATGTACAATGGGCAGCAGTGGCCACTGCCATCTCTGGAACTTTCAGGTGAAATTTTCCCCAACGCTTCATCTTAAAACCGCTAAGGTATCCTTTTAATAGGGCTTTATTCACAACAATGTCTAAGGAGGAAAACGACCTGATTCTTAATATTGGCTCAATGAAGATTGGAAACGGTATTTTATGCTTCCAACTGTGGAACTTAGAGATCACTAAATTAACGCCAGCACTGATTGAAAGGAATAGGTGGATCAGGGTCTAGGGGATCCCTTTATCGACATGGAATATGGAGGTTTTCCAAAAGATTGGAGGTTATTGCGGTAAGTTGTTAATGGTGGATGTAAAAGTGAAGACTAAATCCATTATTTCCTATGCCAGAATCAAGGTGGAGATTGAATCGTTAAACCAAATCCCTCGACACATGATTTTATCAATTGGGGAGAATCATTTCAACTTTTTTGTTGACGTAGAAATGGGATCCAGGTTCTCAAGGCCTTCACTACATGTCGGCGGCAACCAAGCCATAGGGGGTATGTTGAAGGTTAGGGGTGATAACAAGCAACCGTTGGATGCAGGGTTTTCCCTGAACCGTTGGATAACTCTAACGTTAGGGTTGAGATATCATTCGTTGAAGAAAACTCAAATTCTAATCCATCAGAACCACAAGCCCCAAATGGTTATGATAAGTCAAATACGAATTGAGGGGAGCCAACTAGTGGCGTACTTGCGAAAAACCTTAACGAGACTGTGTGTCATCCATTAAATGGCTTTTCTTTCAATGGCCATGATATAAATAACACAAAACAAAGAGAGGCATGGGTATGGATGCCCAAACAACATGGGCCCATATCGAGAAATAACAATATGGGCATTATAAAAGGGTTGACACATGGTGTGGCAGGTTCATCCAAGGTAGCTGGCTCAACCAGATTTATCAGCTCGTATAATTCATCAAATGAGACAGAGGGTCTGAAATCCCAATTACCACAGGCGACGGATGAAAGAGGCAACCTAAAGTGGGAGGCCTTTCAACCATCTGAGCTTTACAGCAGGGCCTATCGTAGGTCGATCAATGAGTTATTTGAGATTGCTTGGCCAAAAAAGGTTGTCTGTCATAGGGAGTGATATTGAGGTAAAAGAAAATGGAGGGGGTTCCGATAGTAAAGACGATAAAGGAATTTCCCAATCACCTGAGGAATTGTCAAGTGATTCAACACCGCAAAGAGCTACCGGTAACAAGGTTTATGAAGGAAAACTGTTATCAACTGAGGTTTATTCAATCGTATCAACAATGCAAGGGACTTCTCCCTCTACCCCTATGCTTTCTCCCAAGGCTAGGTCGGTGGTGCTAGAGGGCCTAACACCAATGGCCACGGACAACATAGTCTACCAACATGACAATACGTTAGGTCTTGCAACGTTGCACAAAGACTCTTGGGTGGAGGGATAAAGTTCTTCGAAGGGTGTGAATCTACAGGGTGAAAGTGTATCGGTGCAGGCTGTTGAGGATGATAATGGCTCAGAGTACATGACTGAAGAGGAAAACCAAATCGATGAAGTGATTGGGGCTCATGAGCTGTTCACTCCTGAGAGCGGGAAGGTTTTGGTCAACTATGTCGAGTCCTCTGAAGGTTTCTTCTCAACACCCTCTCTAGATTCTATAGGCAGAGCAATTTGGGAAGTGGACAGGGAAGGTTAGAACTCTAGCGACATGAAGGGGTCCGAACAAAAACAATCTCTCCCCCCTCATAACCCAGGTACATCTCTATCTTTTGTTGCAAATTTAGTTTCACAAATTCCATATTATACTTCTCATCTTCCTTCTCTTACCCCTTCAAAAATCTCGAATGTGAATACCATATGCTCCTCTCCCAATAATATATCTGCTTCAAATAACTTTGTGCCTATTTTTGAGAACCACATTTCCATTGCAACCCTGCCTATTGACAGTGTCCATTGTGAGAATGTGGAAAGTCATACTACGGATCTCAATGTAAAAAGGGGCATTGAGATGTTTGAGGAGACAGGGGTGGCTAGTACTAATAGAGAATGCAAGTTTATTGATGATGGAAGAACTATTGGATTTATGTTGGATAAAATAAGGATTGATGTGATGATTGAAAGGCTCGGATTAACAATGCACAACAAAGCTGGTGATGTAGTAAAGCTTTTAGATTTTATTGAGGAATCTAATGAGAACTCTAAACTATTGAGAAATGTAACTAATAGGTGATTACAGGAAATTAAGAAATTACAATGGGACATGAAAGACAAAAAATTTGTGGGAGGGATAGAAGGGGTAAAGAGAGCTACAAGGGGCAAGAGACGTGTTCATCCATGAAGATTATCACATAAAATGTACATGGGTTGGGAGGTGTAAAGAAAAGAAGATTAGTGCGGGAGTGTATTTCAAAAAATAATCCATCTATTGTAATCATCCAGGAAACAAAGAAAGAAGTGATGAGTAAATTCTTGGTGAAAATCTCTATGGGGATCCAAGTTTACTGAATGGTGTGCCCTCCATGTAATTGGAACTCCTAGAAGAGTCCTCATTGCTTGGGATCCAACAATACTTGTAAAAATGAGTAAATTCTTGGGAAATTTCTCTGTCTAGATTGAAGTGTGGCAAATTGCTTCTGATTTTGAATGGTTATTATTTGGTGTTTATGGTTCATGTAGGCCATAAACTAGGTCTAAATTTTGGGACAAGCTATTGCAAATTAGGTCTCTATGGGGTGGCCCGTGGGTGATTGGAGGTGACTTTAATGTTACTAGGTTTATGCATGAGAAAAACAAACCTACTAACATCACCCAGAGTATGAATGATTTCAATAATCTTATAAATCAATGCGGGCTATAGGATTCCCTCTTACTCAAGGCTAAGTACATATGGATAGATGGAAAATAAAACCCTCTATTATCAAGGTCGGACAGATTTTTTATCTCAAACGATTGGGAGGAGGTATACCCTCATTTCAGTCAAGAAGGTATTTCCAAAATAACTTCGGATCATTGGCCCATCATGCTAAATTCATCAAAAGTGAACTATGGTCCTATTCCTTTCCGTTTTGAGAATATGTGGATCACACATCCACAATTCCTTGATTGCATTTGTGATTAGTGGAGCGAAGCACATATGGAGTGATACAAGGGTTTCCATTTTATAAAGAAGTTGCATCTCCTGAAACATCATTTAAGACTTTGGAACAAGAACACTTTTGGGATCCTCTGTGAAAAAAAAAAAAAAGAATCCATATGGAGCGAGGTGGAATCTTTGGATCGGGTAGTTTTGGATGGGGGTACTTTGCTTTCTAATGCCAAGTTAAAGAGGGACAAATTATTAATGGATATGGAATGCATTTTATGTCAAGAAGATATATTTTGGAATCAAAAAGCCAAATGTAAGTGATTAAAAGAAGGGGATGGAAATACTAAATACTTCCATAGGGTGGCAAATGGAAGAAAAATGAAAAACACCATATCATCCTTGTTAGTCCAAGGCCAAGAGGTACATGACTTTCAAAAACTCAAAGATGAGGTTATTCGTTACTATTCATCCTTATACAAAAAAAGAAAGGGGGGATAAACCAAGAATACCAAATCTATTATCCTCTAGAATTGATGATGAGTCGGCTTGCCAACTTGAGAAACCTTTTTCAGTGGAAGAAGTAAGGCATGCAGTCATGTGCATGGGAAAAGATAAATCGCTAGGCCCGGATGGTTTCTCAATGCTCTTTTTCCAAGAAATATGGGATATTATCCAAGAAGAGCTCATGAAGGTATTTGTTGAGTTTTTCGAAAGGGGAGTTACAAATAACGAGGTAAATGCTACTTTCTTAGTTCTTCTCCTAAAAAAAAGTGAGGCAAAGAAAATGTCAGATTTCAGGCCCATTAGTTTGGTTGGTAGTCTATATAAAATTATTGACAATGTGTTATCAATTCAGCTAAGGGGTATTATTGAGTCCGTGGTTCTCAACTCACAAATCGCCTTTGTGAAGGGAAGAAAAATCTTAGACGGAATCCTAATAGCCAATGAATGTGTGGATGGAAGGAAATGGGCTAAAGCTCTGGGCATCATTTGTAAAATTGATTTTGAGAAAGCTTACAACAGAGTAGACTGAGATTTCCTATAATGGGTTATGCTTCAAAAAGGATTTGGGGAAAGATGGAATTATTGGATTTCATGTTGCTTAGATCATCCTCATTTTTCCATCATGTTAAATGGAATATCAAAAGGTTTCTTCGAATCATCTAGGGGCATTCGGCAAAGAGATCCATTATCTCCCTTTTTGTTCACACTCATGGCAAATGCTTTAAGTGAATTAATAGCTAAAGCAAAAGCGAGGGGAATTGTTAAGGGTTTTCCTGTTGGCAATGTAGGCTTCATCATTAACCATCTTTAGTTTGCAGACGACACTATGTATTTTCTTAAGGCGGAGGAATCCCAAGCTTATATATTAAAGGATATTTTATGGATACTTGAAATAATATCGAGCCTCAAAATAAATCTGTCAAAATCTACAATTGCCAGAATATCATGGGGAGGAAGAGGTGATGAGATTTGCACATATCATGGGGTGCAAAGTTGATAGGTGGCTGATGAAGTACCTTGGATTTTTATTGGGAGGTGTCTCCAAATCATTATCTTTTTGGGATCTGGTTGTGATCGAATCCAAGGCAAATTGGAGTTGGAGTGTTAGAATCGATCTTATATTTCTATGGGGGGTTGTATTACTCTTATTAAAACAGCTCTATCCAACTTACTGGTGTACTACATGTCATTATTTAAAGTACCGGCAAAGGTTGTTATCAAAATTGAAAAGCTCTAAAGGGACTTTTTGTGGGATGGAGGTATGAACAAAAAGGATCATTTGGTTAGTTGGAAAGACATTTGTAGGCCTAAACTGATGGGTGGATTAGGACTGGGGAGGATCAAAGAGAGAAATATGGATTTGATGGGCAAATGGTTATGGTGTTTTCCTACGGAACGAGACTCTCAATGGCATTCCACAATATCTCACAAGTATGGACACCATCCAAATGGTTGGGATTGTAATAACCAAATCACCAATTCTTGGTCCCTTGTTTGGAAAAACATTTGTCATTTATACCCCATATTCCTACCGTACACCAAATTTGCACTTGGGAATGACCTCTTCATAAAATTTTGGAAGGACATGTGGTGGGGGAAGAAACCATGGCGTCTTTATATCCTCAATTGTTTCTCATTTCCACTCAACAAGAGGCAATGGTGGCCGAAATATTCTCCAATTCCCCCCATGGTCTCTCTTGGAACCTCCTTTTCTCACCAGAGTTGTATGATTTGGAAGCTTAATTGGTTACAACTCTCCTCGATTCCCTCCAATCTATCTTCCTTGCGAGGAGGGTAAATGATAAACGGGTGTGGGTACTCAAACCTTCTAGGAAATTCACTTGCAAGTCTTTTTTTTATAGCCCTTTTCCCATCCTCCTCCTACCGAAACATCCTTCCCACATAAGAAAATTTGGAACCCCTAGGTCCCTCCTAGGGTGAAAGATTTCTCTTGGACGGTTTTCCTAGACCGGATCAATACGATGGATATGCTACAAAGAAGAAGACCATTCATTATGTTATCCCCTTAGTGGTGCCCCCTATGTCACATGGATGATGAATCGGTTAATCATATTTTTCTTCATTATTCTTTCACTCGTGAGGTTTGGTCCCATTTCATATCAAGCATAGGCTGCTATTAAGTTATGCTGGAAAAGTTAATTCAAATGTTCTCTTCATGGAAAAGTGTCGTTGTTACCATAAGGTCAACGAAATTTGGGGACAACTTGTTGCATGCTATCTTATGGGGAATATGGAGAAAAAGAAACAACCGAATCTTCAACGATAAAGTAAGAGATTGTGATGAGGTGATTGATGTCATTATTAGGGAGTTGGGTGGATGGTTGAAAGCTTCTATACGGAATTCAAAGATCTAATACCAATTGATTTCTCAAGGGATTGGGTGGTGGCAATCTCATGCTTGTCATCCCCACTTACGTTTACCCATTCTCCATGTTAGAAGGTTCCACCTCAAAGCGTATTAAAGCTAAATTTCGATGGTGCATCTAAAGGTAATCCCGGGCCGACTGGTTTTAGATGTATAATATGGGACCACAATGGAGGAATTCGTAAGGTGGTATGTGGGCCATTGGGTCATTGCAATTCCACAAGAGCCGAGACAATGGGCATGTTAATGGGGATAAGAGAGCTGAAAAGAATGGGGGCCTTAGGGGCTCTTATCGAAGGTGACTCGGCTGTCGTGATCAGTTGGGGTCAAGGGAAGAAATGCAACTCGTGAGAGCTTTGAAGCTTAATGTACGAAATTACCTTCATGTATTGCGAGAACAAAATTCTGTTGCAAATAACTTAGCAAATTGGGGAGTGGGCCAACAATCTATATATTTGGAGACATGTATCCCACATTAAGTTATCAGTTCTAATCTTGTTGTAACACTATGTTTTCTTCCTTTTTCAATAAAGTTATTGTTAATTATCGAATATATATATATTGAATGCACCTTGAATTACAGCATTCACCTGTGCTTAGCACGGTTGCACTTGCTAGTAATATCTCTCTAATCTGCTGCAAAGTGTTTGTTACTGGTATGGTCTGACAAATACCACAATGAGGATCTCAAGGCATTTGTAGCCATGAGGTGATGGTTCCTAATGAACTCATTCATATTGATACTGATTTGTTAACTACAATTAGTAATGAAGTTGTATTAGGTTTTTCTATAAAATGAAATGACTTATGTTATCAAGCACAAATCGCTAGAAATCTGAATGAGTTTATTACAAAACATTCAGTTGTGGCTACAAAAAGCCTTGAGAAACTCAAATGAAAGGATTACATTACAGGTGGCTGCCAAATGCAGCCTGAATCTTGATAGCCCAAGCTTTCAGTCTTGCTCATCAAGCCTCAGCCTATCATACCCTTTCCTTCTTTTGAGACAAATTATTCCAGTATGAGTTCCAAATTAACGCCGATCTGGGCAAGAACACCAACCTCACAATGGAGATCGTGGTGGTGATTATTCATAGGAAATCAAGAAATCAATTTTCTTGTATATGTGACAAGCAGGAATGTGTTAGTCCTTTAACAGACAAAATAAAATGCATGACAATAATATAAATAATCAGCTCTGGCAAAAGAATATATTGCATGAACAAAAAAAAAACTACAAAAGACACCAAAAAAAAAAAGTTCATACAGTTACTTTGTTTGAATAACACATATTTAAGCTTTAAAAAATATAAATAATTCAGCGATTAACATATGTTTTTACCAAAAAAAAATAAAAAATAAAAAAAAATTGATTCTATTCCAATTTCCAAATCCTAAAAGATATATCAAATTACCAATCCCTTCTGGATTGAGTGAGAGATATCCTTGATAGAAGCTTGTTCCGAACACCGATAGGTAAAGGATCCTAAGTATTACTAATTGGTTTGTTTGGAAAAATATGAATGATGTAGTTTTCGATAATGGCATCTGTGATTGTTACTTTTTGTAGCATGAACAAAAAATAAAAGCACAAAAAGACCAAAAAAAACCCACGTTAAAAGACTTAAAAAAAAAAACATATTTTTTGTTCATGTTACAAAAAGATACAAAATATTTTGTTAAAAAGCAGAGGTGAGAGGCAGCAGCCGAAGGATAGATTGGAAGTTGGTAGCACTTTTTGGTATCCCCAGGCAAATGGTTGGGTGGAACTAAATTTTGATGATGCTTGTGATCATAGAAATGATTCTGCCGGATTAGGGACTCTTATTAGAGACCACAAGGGTTCGCCTTGGTGTTGCAAGAGCTGTGAGAAGTATAGATTGTTGGCACAACTCGGCTGGGATTTGGTGCAACCTCTTAAAAAACGCCTAAGGTTGGCCCTGCATCTGGGGTAGACACATCAGCACTGGAAAAGTGATTTACACTTTTTGGAGGGTGATTATCATTTTTCGGTGCTGATGTGTCCACCCCTGCATCATGGCAGACCTTAGGGGTTCTTTAAGGGGTGGTCACATCGTGGGGATCACTTATCATTACTAATAAATAAATAAATCTCGAGTTTCTACCCCCCATTGAGTAGGGTTCAATTCTCATTACCAAAATAAATAAATAAAAAAAAAATCTCCCATTGTTTTTCCAACCCATTTGCCTTTCTCAGTTGGCAAATTTGGAAATCTTGTTGTGCCCTGGTATTAGTAAAATTTGGCCTATGAAGAAGAAACCGGAGGTGTAGAATGAGGCTAAGCTACAGATATAATTACTGAATTCAATGCCGAGTCAGACACTTAGCTACATCCGCACGCAAAAGGGGCTTTCTTTCTCTGAGGGCGGAGGATGTTTGTATATCAAAACCCCGTCAATAACCCTCAATAGAGGCCCTCCTATCATACAAGTACTAGTCAATCACCAGCTTTGTTGCTTGGAAAATCCCTGCAATCCCTGAATAAAATTCAACCATAAAGGTGCTATCCATAACCAACCAAGGCCTTGGGGGTTTCTCTGAAACATGTATTGTTCAATTTGGCAATTTAATTGCACCTTATGCCTTTGATTTGTGTGGGGCGTACAACAGCTTTGCAGCTGAAGCTATGGCAACGAGGGAAGGATTGCTGCGGGCTCAGATGCTTTAAATATTCCTATGTTTGGCTTGACGGATACTAATCACCAGCTTTTACCCTCCTGCAGACCCCATTTTGGATTCTGCATGGTATTGTGAACTCAAATCACTGATGTGATGAGTACAACAGTTCACACAACTGCAAGCAATGTGGTTGTTGATGCTTAGGCTTCTTATGCAGTTGACT
>JAOXJP010228074.1:0-11186 GCA_025762735.1 Platanus orientalis | reverse complement strand
CTGTTAAATATCTGAGAGTTAATAGTTGTATCTATTGTCTGTGCCACAACTCCCTATACAAAATGAATCTTGACCTGAAATTTTAACTAAGAACTCACATCTCATTGCTTAACATCCTTGTAAAATTTGGGACCCACCTGATCTTTGGATTTTGAGATATGGGTCCCACAACCCAGACTTTTGTTTAAGAAAATCTATGCTGAATGCCCAGTGTTTTCAATTTTGGAAAATTCAAAAGATGGGTCCCACCCCTTCTCCAAAGGCTGGGGATTTTTGTGAACCTTTCTAGGGATGTCACTCACCCCTAAAAAATTCCAGGGTCAGTGGACCCCAGAATGCTGCCCTAAATCCTAGAAAATAGTCACTATTTTTCTAAGAAATGAATAGTATGCCGACGTACCAGGCTTTTAGGCATACCCTAGTTTTTAGGCGTACCAAAATAGAAAATTTCCAAATTGTCCCTATTCCCACAGTAACCCATAAATGACATCTAAGCCCTTAAACCTACTCTTACAACAATTCTAATCCTCTGACACATCAGTAAAACCCAAAAGGGGTTCAATAGAGTTAGTATGCCTGATCTCCACCTCTGTAAGAGATCAGGCATATATAGACTTCAAGCGTACCATGACTTTCAGGCATACCAGAGTAGAAAAACCTCAAAATTAACCCTTACCCCACACCAGCCCCTAGATGGTCCCCTAACCCCTGGAAAATACCTAATAAGAGTCTCAGCTTTCTGACATACTAGTAAGACCCCAAAAAGGGCTCAATTGAGGCAGTACGCCTGATCTCCACCTTTGTGAGAGATCAGGTGTATATGGAGTTCAGGCATACCTGATCACAATGACTTTGAATGGTGTCCCCAAGTATCCAAACACTCATAATAATCCAAAAATTCATAAAAATATAAAAAACCTGACTTTTGTGTAAAATTCTAGAATCTGGAATTAACAGCAAGGATCAAGTGGGACCAAATTGAGCCTATACGCCTGAACTCTCACTCTGTTAGAGATCAGGCGTACCGGAGATCAGGCAGACTGACAAAAACCATCTTAAAATTCTTTAATTTTTTACTACTTAATGAAGATAAAATAAATGGTTAGGTCAGAGGAGCCACGCTAAAAAGGTGGGTGATTGGGGTGCCCAACACCTTCCCCAATCGCAATTAAACAACTTATCCGGATCCTTAGGAAACAAGACTAGTCAAAGTATCAACCCTAGGCCTGAGTGCCTAGCTCAGGCTCTGAAAAGCCCGAATCCTTCATTCCCCTGGAAAGGAGGTAGGCGTCCAACCTTGCCTATAAAAACTAGAGTTGGTGGCAACTCCAAAAAACCCCGAAGTGGGTTGCGGTCCTTTTCCCCGATGCCCACATTAACCTAACTTTTTTGGGTATTTCTATGGGTTCTAAGGCTGTGAGGCCTTGTGCAAGTGGTAAAGGAAGTTCTCTAGGGTTAGACTACACAACCCTAGAGATTGGGACCTTCATAAGGGCAGAGATATACCCCCCAAAATAGGGCAACATGGTCATTTTGTGCAGGCCTAATGCCTAAATTTTTAGTGCTTGAATGTAAATTCAGGGTGAAATTCAAGCGTTAACCGTTGACTAGATCAACAACTTAAACTAATTTCATTTAGGGTTTATGTGGGTCTTAGAGATGTGGGACTCTTCTAGAGGGGTCAAGGGTGTTCCCTAGGCTTAGAATGCACAACCCTAGGGGTTGAGACCTTCACAAGGGTAGAGATATGCCCCCTAAAGAGGACAATATGGTCATCTTGCACAGGCCTAATGCCTGAATTTTAATTCAAGGAAAATTTAGGCATTGGGTACTATAAACGAGCAACCAACCTTGGGTCTTGGGCCCCCATATGTGGATCCCAGAGGGGTGGATTCCTTTTGTGTCCATGGCCTACACCTTAGGCCTTAAACAGAACATGACTATTTTAAAAACATGATTTTTAGCATAGGCTTAATGTCTGAAATCCACCCCAACACCTCAATTTTTCCCTCTCAGTGCTTGAAATAAATTCAGGCATTGGGAGAGAAATCAAGGTCCACAGAGGTGTTTGAGCACAGGGTTAGATCTTAGAGGGTTATGTTGGCCTCTAAAGAAGCTTGGGAAAAATTAGGGCTCCCTAGGGTGGGTCCCAAATCTCAACGCTTGAATTTTTCCTTAACACTTGTTTGTTCAACGCTTGAATTTTATTCACATAAAATTCAGGCATTAGTTATTGAGAGCAAATCCAACAATGAGATTTCTCAGATTTTGGACCCCTTTGGGGTTTTGAAAAATTACAAAAATTCCTACCAGAAGGAGATATATACTAGGGGAATAACATATACAAAAATTAGCTCATGATCACATCTACAAAATTCTATAAACAATCAACAATAGATTCAACAAGTTAGGTCACAAAAGAATATATTTTTGAGGTTTGTTTGGGGGACCATCTCGAGATCTAAACATGCTTAAAAGATCCCCAAAGTTTTACCATAGGTTGGTCTATCTCTTGAAAACCTACCATTAAAATTTGAGCTCATTCTGAGCTATATAAAAATTATGAAAAATCAGAGAGCAGACATGGGTCAGAAATAGAGACCAATGAAGACAGTTCTATCTCCATTGTGTAACCCGAATTGAAGCATCCTTATGGCATGAGATTGAGCAGCATAACAAAGTCTAAATAGTGCTAATATGAACTAAGAATTGAGCTTAGGTAGGGTTAGAACCTTACCTGTGTTGGCTAAGTGTTAGGGTTAGGGCTGAGCTTTTGTTCTTGTCTTTCCTTTCTTCCTCTCCTTTTTCTTTTTTTCTTTAAGGGACCAGCCCTAGTGTGCACGAATTTGGGCTACTTATAGCATCAAATTAGTTGAGCCAAGGGTTGGGATTAGTGCATGGCATCAAGGGGATCAAGGGTTAGGATTAGTTAGGTTTAGTTCACATGGACCAATAGGGAGCAAGCTTAGGGCCATGTGGCCATTTGAATTAATCTAATTGGTTTGTCAAAGCAAGGGGGATGATTGATTTGTGCTTTAATTCAGTAAGGGTAGGGATTAATTTGGTTTAGTTCACATGGATTGGTGACATAGACCAATAGGGATCAAGCTTAGGGCCATGTTGGCAATCTAAAGAGGTTTGAGTGGTTAAGGGAAATCAAAGGGGGTGGGGTTGGTTTAGTTTTATTTAGTAAAGGGGTAGGATTGACTTGGTTTAGTTCACATGGATTGGTGACATGAACCAATAGGGATCAAGCTTAGGGCTATATTGGTAAATCAATGGGCTTTGATTGGTTAAGGGAAATCAAGGGAGGGGGTTAATTGTGCTAAATGGTAGGGAGGATCAAGATCTCCATAGATTTTTGAAATCCATGTGATTGATCCAAGGGGTGACTACATAGGGTGCACAAGGGGATCCTAATCTAAGGGTAAGGAGGTTAAAGCATTTTATTGTGAATGCATTGATGGGCATTAATGAGCTAAAATCATGAGGGTGATCTTATTAATGCATTAATGTCTAGAAAAATTGAATCTCTTACTAGTCTTCTTGCTTTTTGAGCTCTCATTCTTGGAAAGCTACAATTTTAGTGTCCATTTTCAAAGTCCCAGATGTTCTTGTTGCAATGGATTAGTCAGAACCAAATTATGATAAGGGTAGTGGTGAAATCAGAGGTTTATTGATCTCAAATGCTCTCTGATACATATTGGAGAGGAAAAATGGTCAAATTGATTTCTAGTATCTTCAGATAAAATACATCCCTCATCTTTTGTGAGCCATAGGCTCTGACTGCTTTGAATTTTGATATGTAGGAAGGAAATTGGACTCAAAACTCCGTTTTGGGCAGTCAGAGAGACCCTAACTAGAAATTTTAGTGTGGGAGCCGTAGTTTTCTACGATAAGTGTAGTTTAGTGTTCATTAAAGTTGGAGAGTCTTGAGTTTATAGGAGCTGACATCTCATTTAACGGATTTTCAGGCAGTTACCGAGGAATTTTTGAAGCAGGGTCGCATGATGATAAAACACTCCTATAGCTCATTGAAGAATGACAGAGTTAGGCTAGTAGGGGCCTTTTGTTGTTTTGATTCTTGATAGATTCTTTTAAGGGTAGGTCAAAAACTAAGAAAATGGTCATGACCTAGGGGGATTTCCAAGTACCAAATATAGACAAACTGAGTACCATCCTAACCTAGAAAAAATGTAGTGGATAGGCTTATAGAAGTTACTGATGTAGTTGAGGGGAATGGACTTTTAAAGGTCTTGAAATTACCGAGGGGTGGTCACTGACAGAACAAAGTGCATTGACTCTTCTAATGCTCCTTTTCCATTAGGGGGTTTTGTGAGGGCCTTGTGAATCTAGAGAGATGGGCACTGACTTATCTAGATTTGGAGGTTCGGAGAACATTCTGAAGCAAAAAATGGCAAATGGGGCCAAAATTGTTTTTCAACCTCTTAGGGAAGATTTGAGATTTCATAGAGGTTCAAAACCTCTGATGCTTTTGTTTAGTGAAATGACTTATTGAAGGTAGCTTTGAGACTAAACGATGACCTTTAACCTTTTTGAATTTTGACACCAAATGAATCTTTGAGAGCTTTTTTAGCGTTATTTTTCAGCCAGGGGTTTTCAAAGGTTGAGAAATTGATTGTTAACAATTTATGAAAAGTTTAGTCCATAGATAAGTTCCTCAAAGGTGGTGAATATTGGTGTATGTAGGACCTGATCTTACATAAATTAGGTGATGAGAGAAACTTCAAGGGTCATTTAAGGGTCCAAGGGTAAATCGTGAAGGCTAAAGGGTAAAATGGTAATTTTTTTATTTATGTTGCTAACAAGGGGTAAAAATAACAACCCTTTGCTTGTGATGATTTTCCATGTGAATACTTATAGAGGCTGAAGAATTTCTTGACACTGTGTGAAGGTATCAAATTTTGGCTTTTGATGGCCAAAGGGGAAAATGGTAATTTTTCCGCCTATGATGCTTCGTTGTGGGAAGGCTTATAAAGGCTGGAGAAATTGAAGGTGATGTATCTGGTGGTTTTAAATATGGACGCTTCTTAGGGAATCAGGTTTTGACTAGAAATGGTGTACTTGGGGTTGATTTACTACACATGGTATGACATGGATGATGTTTTTTGTGACCGAAACATCCAGAGAAGACTTCACAAGAGATGCCTAACCTCCTAGGGTCTAATTTTCTCTCCTCAAACCAAGATGCTTAAAATCTTGATGCCTAATTGCTACTTTGTTACTCTTCATTCCATTAGATGACCCGAGTCAAAATTTGGGTGTTGACAGATGCCCCTCTATCGTATGTGTGGCTTTTCCATACATAGCAAAGATGGAAGTGCCCTAATTTTGACTTAAGTGAGACAATACCTTTTCCTTACATGTAACTCATGGATATTGGGTGA
Organism: Platanus orientalis; assembly: GCA_025762735.1. NCBI lineage: Eukaryota > Viridiplantae > Streptophyta > Magnoliopsida > Proteales > Platanaceae > Platanus > Platanus orientalis. The sequence goes on along the minus strand of JAOXJP010228074.1, from coordinate 5,778 downwards.
GTGGTTTTGAAAACTAAGAACACTTTTGGCTGAGAAAATAATGGTGGGCTGAAACTTGTCCTTGACTTGTGGGTCATGATTTTGAAATGAATTTTCTTTTGAAATGCCTTCTCAAATTGAGAGTTAACCCTTTTGGTGTTTTTATAAATGCCTTTTAGATTATCTGAGTTTCAAAATGGGTGACAATCAATAGGGATACTCTCTTTGTTTTGGAAAATGTGGGTTATCCATGAGTCATATACAAGAAATTGGTACTTTCTCTAGCTTTTGGGGTGTTGCTATTAGCATATGTGCTATGTCAGGAGACATGTAAGTCATTGACATAGGGTGCAACTACTTGAAAATAATGCAAAAAATCGATCATGCAAAAAGTTGTAAATATACAAATCATTCAGATGACTTATGCACTTGTATTTGTTCTGGCTTACTTGATGATTAAGTTGTATGAGTTGCTTGAGTTTCTTCTGAGATTTACAATACTGGCATGTTTTGTACTTATTGAAGTAAGTGATTATTGGTTCATTTGAAAAGTTGATTGCTTAGAAGTCTTTTTGTGACTGTACTTGAGAGTTTTAAATGGGACTCATGGAGGAATGTTAGTGAAGCTATCCCTGGAAAAGCTATGGAAAAAGATATGTATCATGATTGAACATTGCTCGGGTTTACATCAATCATGACACATATGTGCTAAATATCACTCCTGAAGACTGCATGTGGCTTCACATCAATTATGATATTTAGCTAGATCAATCTATGACATTGCCCTCGTCCCGGTTGGATAAATTTAGTATTTTATGAGACTCACGAAGAGATTTTGGAAGCTCTCTCAAGAAAAGCTATGGGACCTTGGAAGGTTGGTGCTACATACCCATAAAGTGATGGTTACATAGGCTATGGATTGCTTCATGATAATATTTTCATCCCACTTAAACATTGTCAAGGCAGGGGGACATGCAAGGAAGAGTTTATAATGACTCTCTCCAAAGCCAGGATCGGGTGTTGTGCCTTTCCCACATGATAACAACCCAGTCTTTGCTAAAGTAGGTATAACACACAATGTTTGAGAGTGAATGCGACACATGCTTATGTCTCAATAAGCCGGTGTCACTAGGTCAGTTTGTTGAGTAGTGACCGTCAGAACTTACAGAGAAATATTGTTGTGCTCTTTCCTAAGAAGTTGTGGAAAGATTTTTCTCACAAGTAACCCATGCTGTGACGATACTACTTAAGCTTGATAGTTGTTTAGACTATGGTCAGAATCTAGCATTTCGTAGACTTGATGGATCAAAGTGTGGCATTTCTTGTTGTTCGAAGCTAAGCAAATGTCACGGTGTGGCCATTAGTAAATCATGTGGTAGATGAGGTACTAAATAAAGAGTGGCTTATGCTAGCCAAGCCATTTACAAGTATGGACTAGGGTGTGCCAAAATTTGAACTGGAAGGGTGGCTTTAGTTTGGACGTCCTGAGAAATTTTATGTATTTAGTAGCCCTTTTGCTGCGAGGAGGATTCTTCAGGAAAAGCTAATAGTCTATACTAGGGCCTTATGAATTACATAAACTTTATGGAATGAATTGTGGTGCATGCTTATGTCCTCATAAATAGACATTATAGGTGGGTCATAACCTACAGTCGTCCCGTCTTTGACAAATTGTAAGTAGAGGATTGATTAGAACTGAAGATGTTGTTACGCTCTCTCCGGAAGCTATGGAGGTTATGATAACAAGGAAACCATTACTATGTATTATACATAACTTTCTAACGGGATTAACGCTAAGATAATACATAGACTATGAATCAAAGTGTAGCATTCTACTGTGTCCGAATAACTCGGATTCCACGTAACAATTTGTTCGTGTTTCAGGAATTGCTGACAGGGCTTGTTAGAAAATTTTTAGGCTTGCTCTAAAAGCCATGGGATCTCGAGAGACCAATGCTACATATCTATTTCAACCATCTAATCTGCAAACATGGTTGGCATAATACGCAAGCTATAAAGTGATGACACCTAACTACACCCCTGATAGGCAGTTATCTATGAAAGGCTTTCTATAAAGTCGGGAACCGAATCAACTTAGTGAACCTACATGGCTTGCATGAGGTAAGTCAGAAGGTTTTTAGCCTTACTTTGAAAGCCATGGGGATTTTGAGGAATCAGTTCTACATATCTATTTCAACCAATTTCCAAAGGCGGTTGTCATGGTATATAGGCTATGGAATGATGACAACATTTGTCTATACCTGAGTAAACAATCAACTATGTTGAAGATTTTGGCCATTTCTGGTGAGGCAAGACCTAGAGTCACTCACTGAACCTGTAGCAGCCTGAGAAGGGCATATCAGGAAGTTTTTGGGCTTAACTCCAAAATCCATGGGGATCCTTAGGGATTAGTGTTATATATCTTATTTCAACCAATTTCTAAAGGTGGTTGTCATGGTATATAGGCTATAGAATGATGATGACATTTATCTATACCTGAAAGACAATCAGTTATGTTGAGGTTTCAGCCATTTCTAGTGAGGCAAGACCTAAAGTCTCTCACTGAAACTGTGGAGGCCTAAATAGGGTATATCAGGAAGTGTTTGGGCTTAATTTCAAAAGCCATGGAGATCTCTAGAGATCGATGCTACGTATGCATGTTTGTTATGTTATGTAAGTGATGGAGTAAGGATTGACATTTGCCTATGCTTGATAGGTAATTTGTGATGCCGAAGGTTGCGGCCATTTCATGTAAGGGAGACTCCTCACTAAACCTTTACGTGGCTTGAGCTAAACAAGGTAAAAAGAGATTGATGCATCATTTTCGATCATACATTTCCATGATTATGGGCTTGACTAGGGTGATGACGCATCATCGGGGTGCTTACCGCAGGCGGACTTTGATAGTTCTTGATTACGTGCCGTAGGCAAACTTTGATAGTTCATGATTTCATTTGATTATTTTTGCTGTATGAGGACTTTGTTGGTTCATGATTTCATTTGATTGTTCTTGCCGCATGCGGACTTTGCTTGTTCATGTTGGGAGATGATGTTCCATCTCCCATCAATTGTTCATGTTGGGAGATGATGTACCATCTCTAATCTCAATTGATGGGAGATGGAACATCATCTCCTCTATTTTTATTTGTAGGGAAATGATGAGTCATCTATTTCTTAATTTGTGGGACATCATCTCTACTTTTCATTTGCAAAGAGATGATGAATCATCTCTATTCTCAATTGATGAGAGATGAGACATCATCTCTGCTCTTTGTATTTGCAGGGAGATGATGAGTCATCTCTTTCTCAATTGATGAGAGATGGGACATCATCTCTGCTCTTTCATTTGCAAGGAGATGTTGAGTTATCTCTATTCTTAATTGATGAGAGATGGGATCTTTGCTCTTTTATTTATTTGGGATATGATTTATCATCTCCAGCTTTACTTGGCAGAGAAATGGCAACTTGTTGTGCCATGAATGACAATCTGTTGTCTATGAACAACAATTTTCTGGGCTATGAATGGCAATTTACTAGAGATGCTGCTTCATCTTGGATTACTTCATTGCTCCTTGATCCTGGAGTTGTCAACAGCTGTGTAGAAGGCTTCTCTTAGCGAACCAATGGTGTGGCCAACAGTTGTTGATGCTGATTGATTGGTGATTGAGCTTGAAGCCTAAATCAACTAGACTTGGCATTTTCTTTTTAAAAGAGGTTCAAGATTCATTTTGCAAAATTATCTTCCATTGATTTGGGAAAATTGAGCCCCTTAGGGTCTTCAAACATTGAGGATGACCTGTTATGTGATTTTCAAGTACATAGGGTCGTGTTTTTCATATGCTATGATATCATGCCTGGTTTGGACAAGGTATCAAAGGTTTGTAAATTTGGAATATTGAGCGTGCCTCCCTCAGGAGAATGGGATTACATGCCTATGTTTGAGGGCTTTGTTTTCGCTTTTCCAAATGATGATTTCCGAAGTTGTGTGCTCATGACTTGGATTGACTTGACTTAGGGTGCCATTTTTGGTTTTCACCCTAAGTGCTGACTTAATTTTCTCACTTTTTTGCCCATATTTGCTAAGACTAGGTCAGAGTGCCATTTTTGATTTTCACTCTGAGCTTTTATATATTTCTTTTGTCTTTGTCCCTTTTTTTCCCTTGTTCTCAGATAGGTTTAGGCTTTTGAAAATTGATTGGATGAGGTATATGTTTTTGTTCCTAATTGATTGAATGCTTGACTTGTGCTTAGAACTTCTCGAAGTGCTAAGGGGTTCAAATGGTTGTATTGCTGAATGAATGACTTATTGAGGGTTTCAAGTTTTTTCCTTGAATAGGCAGCATTTGAAGGGTTTGGAAATATGAATATGAATGGCTCTTGGTTAGAGATTTATTGCAATTAAAAATCATGGTTCTCTACAAAATGCCCATATCTTGAAGAAGATTACGGTTATGTATAAGATTTCCATGTTTTGAAGAAGATCATGGTTCTTTATATGATCCCCATGTTTTGTAAGATCATGGTTCTTCACAAAATCCTTGTATGTTTGTTAAAATCATGGTTTTCTATGAAATCCTTGTATGTTCTTGAAGAAAATCATGGTTCTTTATAAAAAAAAATTTATGTCTTTCTTTTTTGCTCCCTTTTTTTTTCTTTTCTTTTCTTGTGCTTTTTTGTTGAACCATGATTCTTCTGTTCTAGATTTGTATGTAGAAATGATCATGATTTTGGGGGTGCAAAAATAAATGAATGAATGAATATTTAGCAAAATGACCATTCAAGGCCTTCTCATTTCAAGGATTTCAACACAAGTCAGGTTTACATTAGTCAAACAAAGAATCATTTGACTTGGTCCAAGTTTACAAATCTAGGGAAGTCTTTCCCGACCATTTTTCCCAATAGTAATGCCCCACCTATGGACGCTGAGGTTTGGATTCTCTCGCCTGTCCATGGTTTCTGGGCCCACTTTTCGGCGTGCGATGCCGGTGCATGAAGATTGCTAACCCTTTTCTAGAGGGTCAGGTTTTTCTAGGAGTCACCACCAACTTAGGGTTTAACTGACGAAGTTGGACATTGGTTCTCCTCTTCGAGGGAAGAGGAGAAGCCTAGACCCAGAGGTCTAGGGGTTTAACTCTTAATATTGGTATACTTTTGTGAGATAACAAGTAAGTTGTTTAGTTGCATTTGGGGAAGGTGTTAGGCACCACAAATACCCACCTTTCAAGGGTGGATTTTCCTATCTATATTTGTCTAAGAATACTGCTACGTTCTGAATAATGCACTCCAAAGAGCACACTACGCAGAGTATAATAACCCTGAAGTGCAGGGTGTAGCAAAGTAGTAAAAACCCAGTAAGACCAGGGTGGATCCATAGGGACTGAAGAACGATCAACCACAATAAAAAAAATGAGAATAGAAAATTAGCAAGAATAAAAAAAAAGTTTGATTGTGTCCTCAAGGTAAAAAAAAAAATTGAATATGTTAATTCTAAAGAAAAGATAGAAATGAACTAAAGAGCGATGGATTAAATTAGGAGATGAACACTAGGGGTTGGGGCTACTCATGGAAAATCATAAATAAGCTTTGATTCGGTTATCTCAGTTAGGGGCGAATGATGTATTCTTCCCAACTAAAGTGTTTGGCAATAAAAATAGGGAATATCTTAACCCTCAAATTATGTAATTGTTGATTAGTCATTAAAGGGTTCACTAACACAACACAGAGATTCTCCCTAGCATCCAGCATAACCAGGGTCAACGTTGGATCTTAGAGAATCTACTGGTGTGTCAACATCTCCTT
>JAOXJP010228073.1:0-11187 GCA_025762735.1 Platanus orientalis | reverse complement strand
GTGGTCCAAGACCAATAACTTTACATTTAACAAGCATGGACTTTAGCATAATTCAAGACATGTATGAATGAGAGAAGTCGCCCTAAAAAGGAAGCTATTTGGGGTGCCTAATACCTTCCCTAAATGCAACTAAACAAGTTAGCCTTTATCTCAAGAATGTAGACCAGTATTAAGAGTCAAACCCCTAAACATTCGGATCTAGACTTCTCCTCTTCACCTGGAGAGGAGAACCGATGTCCAACTCCATCGGCTAACCCCGAGTTGGTGGCGACTCCTAAAAAAGCATAACCTTCTCGTAAGAGGGTTAGCGACCTTTTACACACTAGCATCATGCGTCAAAGAGTGAGACATGAAGCCACAGGTGGGAGGGGGGAATCCGAACCCCTCCCGAATGCCAATGTCCACACACACATAGGGTCCAAAATACTTGGGGCTGCCTATAAGTACCCTTCTGGAGTATGACTTGATTTTCTTTTATCCCTGCTTCCTATTTCCTGTAATTCCTAAACATCGTTCTAAGCAGCTTCCGACAAGTGTTCGGTTTCTCAGTGTTAAATCTTTGTTCTGTTCATTGCGCTACCATGTTTTTCTTTGGGTTGTTCTTCTTCGTCGTCTCCGATGTCATCCTTATTTTTGGGCATCTGCTATCCACAGTCTCTGGTATTTTCCCCGTTTATCTCTTTCCTAAGTATTTTGTTCTTGCTTTGTAGTTTAATTTGTGTTGTAGCTTCATTTGGTCATTCTCTTCCTAGTTTCAATCTTCTATTATTTCTTTTAATTTTCATTCCTTTCTTTCTTTTTGGCACATTTGCATTTGTGTTCTTTCCCTATTTTTCCTCCCCTATATTTCTTTTATTTTCTAGTGTTGTCCAATGGTGTCTGGGGATACCGTTGACCTAATGGTCGACAGGGCCAATGACTGATCGGAAGTCCGACAGAACCCCATGGAGTAGGCCACTGAGCTAGCTCCATCTAACTCCCAAGAGGCGACGGGGGAGATTGCTCCCGAGCAAGATTTCAAAGCCGCCCAATATGGCTCTGAGTTAAGGGTAAAAACCCTGACTCGATACTATTCCACTTTTTCCATTCCCAAGGGGATCATTTTTACTACCCCCAAGGAGTCCCGAGCTTTCAAAACCCCAACCAGTAGCGTAGCACTGTATGAGCAAGCCCTTATGGTGAGTCTTATGTTTCTGGTTCCCTTATTTTTTAGGGAACTGCTACTTTACCTTAGATTGGCACCGGGGCAGTTAATGCCAAATGCTTGCCGGATAGCCATAGGGTGCCTGGTCCTATGGGAGCTAACCTTCAAGGAAGAGCATCATCTCACCCTTAACGAATTCTTCCACTGCGTGGTTCTATTTTGCTAGTTGGGACCCAACCACTACTCTGGTAACCGTGCTCCTGAGCTCCAATAGTGGGTAGAGGAGTCGCTACTTCTTTGTCTCTAGTAAAGGTTGGGAGTACCCCCGAGGGAGGTCCCTGCTGTAAAGCTCAACCAAGCCTAGGCGTCTGCCATTAGCCCAATAGGTAAGTCATGAATCTGTTATTTTTTTTTATTTTTTTTTGTTATTTGAGTCTCTTTTTCTAGATTGTCTTACGTGTGTTTTTGCTTTTTTTGTTTTTAGTTTATGAAGTGAATGAGTTGTCAGACGAGGAGAAGGCTCACATCTGGGAGGTTATAAATTACTCTTCCCACGCCTTCCCAAACCTCGTCACACCCGACCGACTCCACCTGTATGGGTTTAGTCCAAACTTGGGTAACTCACACTTCCTCTATGTCTTTAGTTTCTCCCCCTTCTTATTCTTTATCCATTTCTTTCTCATTTATTATTTTTTATTAGTTTCTAACCCCGAGCCTACCCTTTTTTGTGTAGCGATGAAGACAGACAAGAAGTATTTATTAAGGCCTAGGAGATAAGAGATGCCAAGGTCAAGGAGGCCAAATCAACTGGCCCGACAATGGTTGGCCAGGCCAAGGCAGCCGCATCTACCAAAAAGAGGAAGCGGCACTTCATTTCTGGGGGACCTTCTGAGGCTTAGGCCCCCCAAGTTGCCTCCAAGCCTATTCCAACACCTCCTCTCACTTCTGCTACCGTTGTTCAAGTCATGGACTTGGAGGACAAAACAATTGATTTTTCTCAAGGCCCCACCTTCGAGGGCCAAGTAGTCACTCCCGCCCCTGCCCCCGGGGTCCCCACCCCAACAACCATTACCGCTTTAACACCTACCAGGGTGGTTCCAACCACAACTTCCCCGGTGCTTCCTTCTATAGTCTCTAAAAGGGGCGAGTCTTCTGTTAGGTCCTCCTCTTGGTTGACAAGGCCAAGTCCTAGGGTGGATTATCTCTTGGGGGTGTTCCCCCCGAGGATCTTGAGTATTTGAGGAAGAACCTCTCCGCGTCCACTCTGCATTGAGACATGATGAATTATGTGACTAAGGTAAAATATCATCCCTTTATGTCTTTTTTGTTTCTTTTTCTTTCTTCGTACTGACCCGACTCCATCTTTGCAGACTATGGCTCTAACAGCTGCCTATATCCAAAGGCAAAAATTCAATGAGCAGGTTCATGCCGACCATTTGAGCCGCCTCGCCCAGGCCAAGAATGAGCTCAAGGCCACCCAGGAGGACACGAAGGCTGAGATTTACACCCTCAAGGGTAAAATCAAATGGGCCGAGGACTCTCGAGCTAGCATGGCCACATGGGTTGCAAAGTAGGAGGCTCGTTTTGAAGACATAATGGCTCGTTTGGAAGAGGCTGAGAGGGATGTTACTCGGGAAAAGGAAGAGCTAGGGGGCGACAGGAACTGCCGCATCGCAATTAAGGATAACTTTACCACCACCCTCGAGAAGGTGGTGAACAAGAAGGTGGCTAAGGCCTTATATTGGGCACACCTTGAGGCAGAGGTGGAGAGAGAGAGAGAGAGAGAGAGAGAGAGAAAATATTCTAGAAGGAGCCCTCGAGGCAGCAACAGCCAAGTACTTGGCCTCAGATGCTTTCAAGGTCGTTAAGGTCTACTGTTTCTAGGAAGGGTTCGAGGACTTCTGGGATCTAGCGGCTAAGCGATTCCCTGACCTAGACTTCTCTTCTATTATGCCCAAAGAGGAGGGTACAAAGGCCGAGGAAGGACACAAAGAAGTTGGCCAAGGAGGAGAGAAAGTAGCGACCGAGGGGGCGATCGAAGAGGTAGTCGTTGTTGATTCTAGAGAGGCTGGCCGGGAGGAAGTTGTCCCGCGAGAGGTGGCATTGGGGGATGACAACCCCCAGAAATAGTTGTACTCTCTTCTCTTTTTTTAACTTTTGTAAATTTTCAATATATGAATGAAATCTTCTTTTACCCCTGTTTATATGTATTGTTTCCTATTTGCAATTTTTCTCTTTAAATTTTTTTAAGTGTGGGTGTGTGTTGTTTTAATTTTTTTCTCTTGGTCCCTACTTGTGTCTAGGTAGATCGTGGTAAGTAATCTTAAGAGTGTTGGAGTAGTTAAGAAAATTTTCTAAGTATAAGTGCATCTCAGGTGTAATTTGCTTTTTATCTGAATGTTGATGGACAACGTAAAATTTTTTAAGTCTAAGGATCCCTCGGGGTTAACATTTTAACGATAGGTATAGGCAGGTGACTAACTAAAATCAACTAAAATTTTCTAAGTGTAGATGTATTTCGGGGTTAATACATCCTCAGTCAATCGGGTGCATTGCCTTTTTGACGCCTCACTAGGATAGAGGGAGAAGACCCGACTAGTCTCTTGTATTTTTTAGGCAAATGAGGGTCCACGATGGTATTCTCTTTGGGCCTGAGCCCTTCCCCCCCTCGGGGGCTCTCCTTAGATAATGCCACCAGGTATTTTCAAATATTTCTCTAACTTAATTTATTTGTGAGAGGGTGAAGTTGTACTCACTCGGTAGAAGAGAGTTGACTCTGGTTAAGACATATGCATCCTAGCATGCTTCGGGCCTCTATACTTTAATGGGGTTGTGGGACTCATCTTCGCCTTGCACTTTATTCAGTTGAGGATAGGTCAATTTTGTAACTTGGGATCCATCTTGTGACCTGAGGGTTAATCTTGTAACTTGAGGGCTAGTCTTTTAGCCTGAGCAAAATATGTAAGTTCTTGGAAGAATGTGCCAATCTTGTGGCCTGGGGTCAATCTTATGACCTAAGGGTTAGTCTTGTAACCCAGGGGCTAGTCTTGTAGCCTGAGTAGGAGGTGTGAGGCCCTAGAAGGATGTGCCAATCTTATGGTCTGGGTCAATCTTGTAACTTAGGGATTAGACTTGTAACCTGGGGGCTAGTCTTGTAGCCTGAGCAAGAGGCACGAGGCCCTAGAAGGATGTGCCAATCTTGTGGCTTGGGGTCAATCTTGTGACCTAAGGGTTAGCCTTGTAACCCGGGGGCTAGTCTTGTAGCCTGAGTATGAGGCACGATGTCTTGTAATTTTGTTGACCCTGTACCATTAGAATATTTCACTAGTTAGAATCATAGCATCAATTTCATTAATAATACTTTTTCAAATATTCTACATTCCAAGGTCACAATAGGGGCTCCCCCTGCATCATCTCAAGGTGGTAGGTCCTAGGTCTATTGTAGCATGTTAACCGATAAGGTCCTTCCTAATTCAGTCTTAGCTTTCCCTCTGTCGGGTCTTGCATCCCCAAGGTCACCTTTCTTAGTACTAAATCCCCGATTATAAATCTCTTTGTCTTAACTTGTGAATTATAATACTTGGCCATTCTTTGCTTGTAAGCAACCGTCCAAAGTGTGGCCTCGTCCCTTTTCTCTTCCAGCAAATCGAGATTATTCCTGAGGCTCTCTTTATTCTTCCCCAAGTTAAAATTTGTTGTTCTGTTCATGGCCATTTCAATTTTGACTGGTATTACCACCTCGGTTCCGAACACCAGTAGGAACGGTGTTTCTTTTGTGGGGGGTCCTTATCGCGGTGCGATATGCCTAAAGGATACTTGGTAGTTCCTCGGGCCAAAGGCCCTTCGAGTCCTCGAGCCGCTTCTTGATTATGCTTAGTAGCGTCCTGTTGGTCACTTCCACTTGACCATTGGCCTGGGGGTGGGCCGGGGAAGAGAAGTGATTCTTGATCCCGAGCTCTGAACAGAATTCTGGATAGTGGGCATTGTCAAACTGCTTGCCATTATCGGTGATGATGATGTGGGGAATACTGAACCGGCAGATGATTGATTTTTAGGTGAAGTCACAAATGTTCTTCTCAGTGGTTTTTGCCAGGGGGTTCCGCCTCCACCCACTTGGTGAAATAATCAATGGCCACTACAAGGAACCTCATCTGTCCTTTCCCTAGGGGGAGTGACTCGACAATGTCGATTCCACACTGGCCTAATGGCCAAGGTATGGTTATTGGGACTAACTGTAATGCCCAGAAACTCATACCTCACCAAGGCACCAGATCCTGAGGTGTTAGACTTCTAATCACACGACACCTGCAAAAACAAACACAACATATGGCAACGTAGCTACGCAATTGGGCCCACTGGGAAGAATTCCTGAGTCCATACAATATGATAAAACTATAAAATGGTATTTAGGGACATAAACTAAACCAAAATGATTTCATTTATATAAATTGTAGTTCAATACAAAATATCATCTATCCCTATCCCACAAGCAGGATATACAAAGCCAAAACTGTACAAAGTAAGACTTTAATCTAGTCTATCTACAACTAGACCATGAAATACCATGTCTACCTGCGAACCTGGCAGTATCCCTGGGTTTTCAAGTAGCAGGATTTCACTCCACTAAGTAAGAGAATAGCTGACAATATGCGGGGAAGAAATGGTGGGGTGAGCTTAGGGAAAGCCCAGCAAGTTAATCCAATCTTCTACAAGTTTATAGTAAGGAAAAATAAGATAAAGAAATAATATTCAATTAATCCAATAAAATACATTTGATAAAGATTTATCATGTTGATGTCTACAAATGATATGCAAGGGATGCACTGTGTAAAGTATGGGTCCTTACTTGTGCTGGTCTTGCAACTACAAGTGCCAATACAGGGTAGACAAGAGACAGTCCTAACCCTTGGCCACTTGCACCAAGTGGCTGAATCACCAGTCCTAACCTTGGGCATTAAACACAAGGTGACTTCTTGTCGGACTCTAACCCACAACTCTGATTAGGCACCCCGAGTCGATACCACAACAACAAGTAAGCCATATGTAACAGGAAAACAATTCATATTGTCTAAATAAATATATGTCATGTCAATACAAAATCACGAATAATGTTAGATGCATGTAATGCAATTTCATCCTCATCCTTATTTTCTTTTCTTTTCTTTTTATGCTCTTTATAGGGAAGCGACCATTTATCTTTTATGCTCTTTATAGGGAAGCTACCCCTTCTCTTTATGCTCAACCAAAAACATACATAAATTTATGCCATGCATTTATTATGCATTACAAAAGTGTCAACTACTATCAACAATACAATACAAATTTTAATGTCTCTTTTTCTTAATAATGTTTATACATCTTGAAATCATTTCAACCAACATAAGCTATTCAATATAAAAGTAATTTATGTATTTCTAAGCTAGAAGCATAAAAATAAATAAATGCATAATTCTATATTATGCAATGGAGAATAAATGACATGTATTTAATCCACCATTAAACATTATAATTAATTTCCTAAGCGTAAAGGCCCAACCCCTCTATCATGAAACTTCCTGTTTGAGTTTAAGAACCCCTAAAATCCCTATTTCTAAATCTAACTTGGTGTACCCATTTTTACACCCTAAATCCCTCTCTAAACCCCTCTATGGTCAATCACAACAAAAGCAAGACCATACAATATAGTTAAAACCTTTTTAAAAAAAAAACAAAGAAATATTAGTTTTATTTTATAAATTTATAAAAGCCTTGACCATAAACATGAGGAATAGAGGACCACTTACCGTTTAATAGAATGATGTCTTCATAAAAGATGCACAGACCTTCAATCTCTTCTTCCTCTTTGTTTTCCCCCTCTCAGCTTACGGTTTTCTTTTTCTTTTTCTCCTTCTCTCCCTCTCTCTCGTTCTGTTTCAGTCGACTGAGGCTAATGCCTCTTTGGGTGTTTTTTTTTATTGTTTCGTTTTGTTTTTCTTTCCAAAAATACCCCTAACCAGTTGGGGTATTACACTAACTCTTCTGTAGGCTTCTTGGAGATGTTGGTGAATCTCTAGCATTTGTCGCATTTTTGGGTGAGTTATACTACGTCCTTTCGCATGGAGGGCTAATAGTACCTTGCCCTAATGGCTTTATGGGCCATCGACCTACCCACGTGTGGTTCCCACATTCCTTCATGTATTTCTTAAAGCACATAGTCGGCTTCCTCTTTGGATAAGCATCTGAGCAAGGGGAGGGTGAAGCTCCTCTTATAGAGGGTGTCATTGAGAATGAGGTATCGACTTGCTCGTACTTTTACTTTTCCTCGCCTCTTCCTTATCCTTCGACAACTCATCATTCTTCAAATACTTTATGATCTGGTTGGCCCACTTGGGCTCAGGGCTGGCCATGTTGACTTCCCTATCTTCTTCTGCCTTTATACTTGGCTTGGGCAGATGCTCAACAATGATCTCGGGGTTGAGGTTTTCAATGGCAGATGACGTGAGCCTAGCCAACTTGTTGGCTTCTTCATTATGTCCTCGTGAGACCCACTATATATTGAAACGTCTGAATCAGGACTTTTCTTTTGCTAACATGGAGAGGTACTATTTCATCCGCCCGTCCTTTGCCTTGTACGCCCCCTGTACTTGCCCCATAACCAGTTGGGAGTTGTTGACATTGACCTTCTTAGCCCTGAGCACATGGGTAAAATGTAGTCTTATGAGTATTGCTTCATACTCGGCCTCATTGTTGGTCACCTTGAACCCAAATCTTATGAAAAATTTAAGCTTGTTTCTCTTTCATGTGACCAAGACAACTCCTCCCCCGGATGCACTATTGGTGGAAGAGCCATTAATGTGTATAACCCATTCTGCCTAATCAGCTTCTTCTCTCTTTGGTTGCTCCTCTTACATTTCATACTCTTCTGCCAACGCACGAGTATACTCGACGATGAAGTCTATTATTATTTGCCCCTTGATAGCTCCCCGAGGGTGGTAGTGATGTTAAATTCACTCAACTCCACCGACCACTTGATTAGTCTCCTAGAGGTCTCGGGTTTATATAGTATGGCCCTGAGGGGCTGATCTGTGAGCACCCGGATAGTGTGGGCCTAAAAATAGGGCCTTAGTCGGCAAGCCATAACAACCAATGCAAAGGCCATCTTCTCCACCCTCGAGTATCTTTTTTCCGCTCCTCTGAAGGCCCAGCTGGTGTAATATATGGGAGCTTGTATCCCAAATTCTTCCCTTATTAAAACTGAACTCATTGCGATCCTTGATACTGACAAATACAGATAGAGCGCCTCACCTTACTTCGGTTGATTGATCAGCGGCAAGCAACTGAGGTGGTCCTTAAGTTCTTGGAAGGCCTTCTTGCACTCTTCATCCCAACAAAAAGTTTTCTTCAACAGGTAAAAGAAGGGACATCACTTATCTATAGCCCAGGATATAAATCTGCTTAGCACGATAACCCTCCCAGCTAGACGTTGCACCTCTTTTGTGTTCCTCGAAGGTTGCATGTCGAGTATGGCCTTCACCTTCTCGGGATTTGCTTTTATCCCCCATTAGGACACCATAAACCCAAGGAACTTCTCAGCCAACACCCCAAAGGCACATTTGCTGGGGTTGAGCTTCATCTTGTGCTTCCTCAAGGTCTAGAAAGTCTCATTCAAATTCGAGAGGTGTTTCTCAGCTAGAAGGCTTTTTACCAGCATATCATCTACATATACTTTGATATTCCTCCCAATTTGGCTTTTAAACATCTCATTAACTAGACTTTGGTAGGTTACTCTTGCATTCTTCAACCCAAAGGGCATGACTTTATAATAATAGAGCCCCCAGTCAGTGATGAAAGCAATTTTCTCTTGGTCGGAGTTGTGCATCTTTATCTAGTTGTACCCCGAAAAGGCATCCATAAAGCTAAGGGTCTGGTGGCCAGCCATAGAGTCTACCAAAGTGTCAATCCTTGAGAGCGAAAAGCTATCTTTGGGGCATGCTTTGTTGAGGTTGGTAAAGTCCACAAACATATGCACTTCCCATTTGGTTTTCGCATCATAACTACATTTTCCAACCAATCGGGGTAGTGGACCTCCCTTACGAAGCAGGTCATTAACAATTTCTCCACTTCCCTTACAATCGCCTTATTTCTTTCTAAAGTGAAATTTCTCTTCTTCCACTTGATGGGCCTCGAGACCGGGTTCACATGTAGCTGATGTACTGCCAGTTAGGGGTCTATTCTTGGCATATCCTTATGTATCTAGGTGAACACATCTTGATTTCTTAACGAAGAAGTTTTGTAATTACCTCTTGAACTCCTCTAGCAGGTCTGGCCCCACCCAGGTCACTCTATTGGGTGCTTTAGAATTGAGGACAATGTCCTCAAGCTCCCCTCTTGGTTCTGCTGCCACTCAGGTCCTTTTACCTCAAACTTCCAAGCCATCGATTGCCACAGTCTCCTTTGGAGCCAGCTCCCTTTTGAGTGAGGCCATATAATATTCTCTGGCCGCCACCTAATCACCTCTAACTTCCCCAACCCCCCCTTCAGTTAGGAAGCACATCAAGAGATGGTAGGTCGAGGTGACTACCCTGAGTCGGTTCAACACCAACCTTCCCAAAATCGCGTTGTATGTAAAGGGATAATCAACTACCCAGGTGACCTATTACTCTCTCGCCCCAACAGTGACTGGAAAACCAATAGTTCCTAATGGGAGCAACCTGTCGCCCATGAACACAACCAAGGGTGTTTGAATGGGCTTGATCTTATCTCATCTGATACCCATCTGGTTAAAGGCCAGGAGGTAGAGGATGTCTGTCAAGCTTTCATTGTCAATGAGGATACGGTGTGTGATGTAATTTGAAATGACTAACGTCACCACCAATGCGTCATTATGTAGCTGACTTACCCCTCAGGTGACCTCTACAGAGAAGGTGATGGGGGGATGCTCTACTTTGTAATACTTTGTCGGCCTCTCTGTCATCATCATCTGCCAGTCTATGTCCACGCGAATCTTCCTCACATGTGATCTTCTTGCTGAGCTAGACTCTCCTCCCTCAGTAAACCTGCCAACTATTACTTTTATTTTCCCTATTGGCCCTTCTAGCCTTCTCTCTTCCTAAATAGGAGGGTCCCGACAGGTGTCCTCTCATTTGATTGGTTGTCGCCTAGCGGTAAATCTCTGCAGCCACCCTCGTTGAGTAAGGGCTTCTATTTGCTTCTTCAAGTTGAAGCAATCGTTGGTGTCATGGCCATGATCCTAGTGAAAACAACAATACTTGTTGTAATTTCTCTTCTCTGGCGGGGCTCAAATCCTCTTTGGCCACTTGATGCTTAGGTCATCGTTGATATGCAGGAACACCTTCTCCATGGGTGCGATGAGGGCGTATAGTTTTGAAACCTACTCGGGGGATGTTGACCCAAGGCCTGACCCGGCGATTGCAGTTGCCTTCTCTCACCCGACCACTTCTCTCTTCCTGTAGTGCTTGTTGTTACTCCCTCTTTCTCTGATCAGACTGTGAACTAGGCCAGACATCCCATTTTTGTTTGGTGTTGAGGGTATCCTCAGCATTCATGTGTTGTTACGTCTTCACCATGAGGTTGGTCATGCGGGATGAGGGATTCTTGAAGAAAGAAAAAAGGAACTTGGAGGGCAACATCCCTGCCATGAAAGCGGCCATAATCAGCTTCTCCTTGGCATCATCCACTTGTAACACCTCTCTATTGAATCGAGACATATAGTCCCGTAGGGACTCTCCCCTGTTATGCTTGATGTTCAACAAATAGATGTCTAGCTTCTAGTGTCTCTGGTCACCTATGAAGTAGCTGACAAACTATCAGCTTAGCTCTGTGAAGTTGAGATGTTGTTGGGCTTTAACCGGCTAAACCACACTCTAGCAGAACCCTTGATTATTGACACATAATTTATTTGGGGGCCGCCTGTGTCAGCACCTAATTTTGGCTCAGGGTCCAAAGGTTTCTTTCAATGGGTAGCACTAACTCTTTAGAATTGACTTTAGGCATCCTAAGAAACCAAGGTGGTTAGATAACCTCCCCTTTTTAGGCCATCCCCA
>JAOXJP010228072.1:0-11187 GCA_025762735.1 Platanus orientalis | reverse complement strand
GTGCAGGACCTAACCTTACACATCTAATTTGTGTAAGGTTAGGTCCTGCACACTCCAATATCCACCATCTTCGAGGAACTTATCAAAAGAAGGCAAATCTTTTCAACAACTGGCAACAACCAATTTCTCAACCTCTAAAAACCCTTGGTCAAAAAACGATGCTCAAAAAGTTCTGAATTCAACAAAGCCGGTGCCTATCTCTCCATTTCCACCATATCATTAAAAGATGTTTCACCAAACTTAGAGATCCAAAATATCGAATTCATTCAATATTTCAAATCTTTCCTAAGGAGTTGAAAGTCAGTTCTTGCAACATTTCACATATATGGAGTCAGAATGTTCTTTGGACCTCCAAATCCTGATAAGTCGGTGCCCATCTCTCCAGATTTCCTAGGCCTTCACAAAACCCCTTAATGGAAAAGGGAATTCAAAGAATCAATCCACTCAGCTTCCCCCAATTACTATAAATCAGCTACACAATTGGGCCAAGTGTCATCTACTCAATTAAACCACATGAATTCATCTGAACTTTAAAATTTAGTCTGTCAATGGCCATCTCTCGGTAACTCCGAGACCTTTGAAAGCCCATCTCCCTCAACCACTTCAGCAACTTCTATAAGCCTATTCATCACTTTTTTCTAAGCCAGGACCAGACTCAATTTATCTCTATTTGGCACGTGGAATGCCCCTGAGAATCTTCTTAACCATATAATCAACCAAGGTCAAGCCTATTTTCTCAATTTTCTCCCTGTCCTCAAAAGACTGTTTCATAAACCAGAGCAACAGAAGTTGTCTGATAGCCCAATTCTATCATTCTCTAGTGAGCTACAGGAGCAATTTGTCATTCTAAACCTCCAAGCAACCATGCTTCAAAAAATCCTAGGTAACTGCTCAGGAATGTCAGACAAGCTATCAGCTCCTGTAAACTCCAGAATCCCTAAGCTTCGATAAGCCATGAACAGCGCTTGCCATAGCAAACTAAGGCTCTCATAGTGAGCATTTCAATCAAGGACTCTCTAATTGTCAAAAAGGGGTTTTGAGCCCAGTTTCTGGCTCGGATATTGGAATTTAGAATGGTTAGAGCCCATGGTTCATAAAACCTAAGGGCCATCTTTCGTATTAAGATCCCAAAAATTAGTTTGATCATTTTCCCCTCCAATATTTTCTGAGAGGATTATGAGGCCAGTAAACCACTGATTTCACCCCCTGTCCTTATCATAATTTTGTTCCAACTGATCCACTGCAATCGGAACATCTGAGACTTTGAAAATAGACACTAAGTTTGCAAGTTTCTAAGCACAGAAGCTCAAAAAGCAAGGTAGCCAAGAAGGGATTCGATTTTTCATATAATTAATGCATTAAGGCATTAATGAGCTCATGTCATGATTTTAGCTCATTAATGCCCATTAATGCATTCACACTTAAATGCTTTAAGCTCTCCCACCCCTAGATTAGGATCCCCATGTGCAGCCCATGTACTCCCCCCTTAGATCAACTACATGGATTTCAAATATCCATGAAGTTCTTAATCCATCCCACCATTTGGCATAATCAATTCCCCCTTTTAAGTCTCATCAACCAATCAAAATAGCTTGAATTGATGACATGGTCCTAAGCTTTTCTACCATTGGTCCATTTCACCAATCCTTGTGAACTAAACCAAACCAATCTACCCCCTTTCTTAAACTAGCACAAACCAATCCCCTCCCTTGATTCTTATCATTCAATCAAAATTGCTCATGTTGATGACATGGCCCTAAACTGGTCTACCATTGGTCTATATAATCAATCCTTGTGAACTAAACCAAATTGATCCCCACCCTTGTTGAAACAAGCACAAATCAATCCTCCCCTTTGATTTCACCAGCCAATCAAAATGCTTTAGATTGATGACATGTCTCCCAAGCTTTCCTCCCATTGGTCCATGACACAACCCTTATGAACTAAGCCAAATCAATCCCAACCATTGATCCTTTGAACCCATGGACCAATCCCAACCCTTGGCTAAACCAATTTAAGGCTATAAATAGCTCCAAATTGGTGTACATTATGGTTGGTTCTTTGAACAAAAAAAAGAAAAGAAAGAAAAAGAAAAAGAGAAGAGGAAATAGAGCTCAAGCCCTAACCCTAGTCCTTAGCCAACTTGAGGTAAGGTTCTAACCCTACCTACACTATTTTGTAGTTCATTTAGCTCCATTTAGATGTTGTTATGCTGCTCAACTTTATGCCATGTGATTGCTCCAAGTCGGGTTACACAATGGAGACAAAACTATCTCCATTGGTCTTTATTTTTTACCTTTGTCTGTTCTTTATTTTTTTAATGATTCTTTAACAGCTCAAAATGAGCTCAAATTTTAATGGTAGGCTCTTGAGAGGGAAGCCTACCTATGATAAAAATTATAGAATTGTTCATGCTTGTTTGGACCCCAAGATGGTCCCCCAAACAAACCCCAAAAATATGTTCTTTTGTGACCTAGTTTTGTGAATATATTGCTGATTTTTTGTAGAATTTTTTAGACATGCGCTTAGGCCAATTTTTATATTTGTTATTCCCCTGATATGTGTTTACATCTGTTAGAAATTTTATAATTTTTCAATGCCCCTAAGGGGCTTAAAATCCAAGAAATCTGATTGCTAGACTTGCTCCTAGTAACTAATGCCTGAATTTTAGGGGATCTGAGACCCACCCAAGTGTACCCTGATTCCTCCTGAGCCTGTACAGAAGCCAAAATGATTGTTTGGAGTTCCCCCTATTGTCAAGCACCTCTGTGGGCCCTGATTTTCCATTCCCAATGCCTGAATTTATTCCAGGCGATAAGAGGAAATTTAGGTGTTGGGAGGAATTTCAGGCATCAAGCTTGTGCTTAAAAATTGATTTTTTATAAAATAAAATGACTATATGGCAAACCTAAGGCTTATGCCATGGACCATAGAGGGTCCCACCCTTGTCCAGGAATGTTTCTCACCCCTGGGACCCACATAAAGGACCCAAAACCCGAAGCAAGTTGTTGTCACACAGCAACTAACGCCTTAATTCCCCTGTATTAAAATTTAGGCATTGACCATAAAATTTAGGTCATTAAGCTTGTGTAAAATGACCAATCTGCCCTTCTTTTTAAGGCAAATCTCTATTTATACAAAAGTTGTAACTTATGGAAATAAGGGTTCTTGTCCCAGGGGTCCCACAATGTTGGGACCCATTAAAACACCAAAAAGTTTAATGTTAGTTGTTGGCCTGTCCAACAACTAACACCTGAATTTCCCTTAAATTAAATTCAGGCGTTGGAAATTTAGGCGTCAGACCTAAAAACAGGTGTTAGGCCTGAAACCCAAAAATTGATATTTTCACTTTTTATCCCACACTCTGTATCAGGGTTTGTTCTAACCCTGACACAAATAGGTGAAGACTTCAGAGGGGTCCACCACCCTTTAAGAGTAGAAAATTTAAAGACCAGACCTGTGAGGACAAGGTAAAACAAAAAGGCAGTTTTTGGATTTTCTAGAAACCAATGCTTGAATTTCACCCTGAATTAAATTTAGACATTGAACATTCAAGTGTTGAGTGCAAATTCAGGCATTAAGCCTGAGAAAATTGCATAAATCTGCATTTCCCCCTTTTAACAAACATAGACTTCAACCTAACCCAGAACATGTATAAATGAGAAAAGCCACCCTAAAAAGGTGGGCATTTGGGGTGACTAACACCTTCCCCAAGTGCAACTAAACAACTTACCCTTTATCTTAGGAATGTAGACTAGTTTTAGGAGTTAAACCCCTAGACCTACGAGTCTAGATCTCTCATCTTCCCCCGAAGAGGAGAACCGATGTCCAACTCCATCAGCTAACCCCAAGTTGGTGGTGACTCCCAACAAAGCCTAGAGCAAACACCGATCGCGTTGCCCGTGCATCACACCCCAACATGGCTCGAGGCCATCCCCGATGTCCACAAGATGGCGACTCTATTGGGGACTATTTGATCTTTACACATACATGTTCTAAATTACTTTGAATGCATGCCCTTCATTGTTTATATACTTGTTCTCATTTTTTATATACATATTCACATGCCTACATTGCTCACATGTCTACATTGCTTTCAATTAGAGTTAGGTCACTCTATTAGTTAGTTAGGATAACACTCCATCCTCAACACTTATTCAAAATTTTCATGCTTAGGCTAGAAAACATGTTCATTTAGATCTAGGATAGCTTGAATTAGTTAGTAGGATTAAAATCCCCTTTGAACAACTTAGGTGAATACATGTACGATTTACTTTTATGCACAAAACTAGTCCAAGGACACAACATTGCACCAATACATCACTCTCATTTACCCTATCTAAGTCATTACCCACCAATGGACCGACATTAAATCACCACATAGGATGGGAACAATGTCTAAGCAGTGGTTGCTACGTCAGCATGGCCAAACCAAGTTACCTGAACCAGTCATCATCCCATGGTCTGATCTTTTTTGAGGAGGTGTTTAGACTGACACGCTTAGCTTTTAGATTCTCAAAGAAACATGTATATGTAGTAATTTCTAGGTTAGAGTTGCTTATGTTACACTCAATAGCTTAGAGGTCTAGCTCTAGGAAATGATTGTCGAATTTTGAATGTGTGCTTGCATGCTTGAATAAAAAAACCAAGAATTCATGTCCATTTACCAGTTTTATAAAACCTATTTTTTAGATAATTTAGGCCGGATTTTACCTTCTTGTCTAATTTTGAATAACTTTCATCCCTTTTGCTTAATATACTTAAATGCGAGTTCATTAGACAACTAGATATTGCACAAGTAAGGTGAACCAAACCATTCCATTTCATTAACAAAAACATAATTACATCCATATCTTTAGTAAAAATAAATAAACATAGTCTTTACAAACTTTCCCAAAATATAAAAAAAAAAAAACATCAATCCCTACCTAATCCTCACTAGAAGAGGCCACCAGATGGATAGTTCCCTTCCTAGCCCTCTGCTTCCTTCTGTATAATCTCCCTCCCCAAAAAAAGCGAATGGTGGCATCACCTAGAGGTACAACAGTAGCCTCTCCCTGCCCAACTGAACCTGACCCCTCTGCTGTATGTGGAGGAGGTGCACCCTCAACTCCATATCCTCCCAAGCCCGTGGTTCCACTAGTCTCAACCCCAGTTGGTGTAGGAGATGTCTCCTCCCCATCATCCTCCGTACCAAACTCATCTGCACCGGGAATAGGGATCTGGGCCAACAGTTGAAAAAGAATTTCAAAAAGAAATTAGACCAAAGCAAGGCAAGAAGACATAAAAAAACATTTTAAGTTAAAACATTTACCAAGTCAATCTCTATTTTATGTGTCTCCTTCATCGAGGAGATCTTAGTTTGGTGGGCCTGGTGTTATTGTCCCACCAAGGCAAAGCATCGTGCTAGCTTCTGGAGGGCACTCATGTATACCTCCTATGGAACCTACAAAAAAAGTAAACCATTTCATTAATTCTTCAAAATTCACATTTTCTACAAGCTCTTAACATAAACAAAATTGAATCATACCTGAGTCACAGTCTATGGGGGGGACCCACCCCTCTAGAACCTCAACCTTGGGTAGAGGCATCTCAATCTATCCACCCTCAAGGTCGGTCACCATCACCACCTCAAGCACCATGCCTACTAAATTTGGCTCGACCACGGGAGCCTTCTTCTTCCTTCCCCTCTGAGTGGGAGGTGCAGGCTCACCCATAGGCTGCTCCCTAGCCTCCACCGTCTAGTATGACAAGACAACCAAGTAAGAAAAATGAATTTCAAAAAGAAAAAAGAAAAAAAACCATAATAAAAGGCTCACCGGGGGCTCAATGGGCCACATGATTGAGTGGACCATCACTCAGCATAATTCCAACCCCAATCAAGGAAGATCGAGGCATCAATGCTTATTTCTCCTCTCCCGGCCTCGCCTTCGGTGTCAATCACTCGAGGAGGTGGGTGTAAGACCACGAAATCGTCCACTCCCTCGCCCACCTGGTGTCAGCACCTCTCCCTGAGGTACATGGTGATCACGTCAATGGCTATGAGAACCACCCTTTAGCGAGACCAAGTCCAAGCTGTGGTCTGGGCGAGTGCCTCGTCTCTCACGAAGGCCCATCGGGTCCAAGGATGTCATTTAACCTGTACAAAGCACATCCGATTTAGAATACATATCTTTCAAAAGTAAAATGATCAAGTAATTCAAAAACCCTAAGTTTGTCATTTACCTAAGCAGCGGTCAATAGATTGAGGTCCCGCCTAAAGACTGAGATGGGCTTGCGGGTCTTGTGTTGGGTCTTCGAGACCTACCACATCTCCACACAGGGAAAGGGGAACTCCTCCTCATGCTTCCATGCAGGCCAATGGTGGGAAGTGCTCATAGCACCACACCCACAAAAAGAGTCAAAATGATTAATCAACTTCTAATAAGTAAATAAAAATGGAAAGAATGAAATAAAAAAAAAAGAAGCATACATACCTCCTAGAGAAAGTATAGGCCCAAGAACGCATGCAAGCCGAGCCCGATCTCCACCTCACTCATGTTGGCATACATCCACCCAAGGGTAGATCTACCCCAACTGTAGGCCGAACTACGTTCAGATCCTTTAGTGCGGGTAGGAGGTGGAAGTTTATTCGGTCACTTTTTCCAGAGAAAATAGACCAGGTCAGCATATATAGTAGGAATGTCTGAGTGGAGTATTCTATCTTGGCATCGGTACTCTCGTTCGTCGTCCAGAAGTACTTCATCTTGAACCATGAGGCGAGGACACCCTTGGTGCCCTTATAATACTTGACCTACGATGGCCCTATACAATCATTCACTAGGTCTGCATCAACGTAGTAGGAGGAGGCATGCCGCTCATGGGAAGCCCCATCATCATGTAGAGGTCAATAAAGGACATCCCGAATTCCCCCATCGGCAAGTGGAAAGTGCAGACCACTGGTGACCACCTCTCCGCGAGTGCAATCATGAGGGCCTTGTCCTCTTTAAGTGCGGGAAGGCTAAGAAAGGGCCCAAATCCCAATGTCCTCACTCGATCTTAGACTTTGAGCACTACGTTTCCACAACGCTTTAACCCCGGACCAAGGTTCGTGTCTTTCTACCTTGCCCCTAATCTATGCACAAAATACACAACAAATATGTTAATGTTTAAACAAAACAAACAAACAAAAAATTGAAAACTGAATTTAGGCCTCAACCCTTACTCCTGAATTTTAGGCTACCGCCTTAATTTTTGGCCTAATGCCTGAATTTTTCCTAATGCCTGAATTTTAGGCCAACGATTGATTTTTAAAGCATGTAAATTCAGGCGTTACGCCTGTAATTGAGGGCTATTATTTTTAGGCATCAAGATAACCCAAAATTCATAAAAATCATTTCAAAAACTCTTCAAAACTATTCTAAAATATAAATCAACAAAAGTCAATTTGTTTAAACCATTTTAAACAACTACATTTTGAAAATTCAAGAATCTTCAAGAAATTTGCAAAAACCAAAAAGAACTTGTAAAATCTTAACAAAAATTCTCAAAGAACTTTAAAAAAATATATCTAAAATGGAAAAGAAATGCATCTTAGATCAAATAATAAAGGAAAACTCACATCGTCGGCCACCAAGTTCTTCTAAAGCACAGTTTCTTGCACGAAGAGGAGCAGGAAATGCCAAGATGATCCTCCTTGACTCATTTTTTGATTGGGTTTCGAATAGAATGAAGATTGAAGGAAGAGATGTCTCTAAGAGGCTTTTCCTATTTTGTAACCGTTATAATCAAAAATGACAAGAAAATGCAAAAAAAACATGTTCGTAGGTCATTTAAAACTGGTAACTGCTCCTAACGCCTATTCATGCTCCTAACACCTGAATTTTAATTGAATTAAATTTAGGTGTTGAGGCAAAATTTAGGCATTAGGCTAAATTTCTGTAGAATTTTTCTTTTAATTGTAAAATGTCATTTTTAACCCTTTACCATGTTTGTGGTTACAGGCATGGACCAGAGACCCATATATTTGGAACCCTACTCCACGACATCCGTAAATTTTACAAATGCCCTTATTACCCTTCCTCCCCAAGAGCAGGAAATTTGGGTAAACCAAAACTAGCTTATAGCCACTTTGACCCTAGCATAGATCAACTTGGATTGGTCACTGTTAGAGGCAACCACTTCATTTTGGGACCCTTTATCTATGGTTTTCCGCTTTGGAGAACAAGAGCTCACACTTACCATTGAGGAGCTTGAGTCTTTCTTGGATTGGGAACATTATCTCGGCATCGATGTAGTTCTACCAACCTACAAGCCTAGCTACTTCAAAGACTTTCATACTGTAACGACCCCAAATTTCATCGCCTTATTTGGATGTAAAATTAGGCCGCTACTAAACCGAATCCATATGAAATTGGCTATAAATTTAAGTCTTTTACCTAAACTTGTGATCTTCCTAAAATGCTTAACTTTAACCTTAAAACAATATAAGCAGTGGAATCATAAACTATCACGTCTACCCAAAATCTTAAATATGCAACAGAATTAAACCATAATATATAAACATACTACCATGTCATTAATCTCCCATCATTATATCACAGGTATAAAATTACAAGTCTCAAGTAAAACTTTAATCTTAATATAAACCATAATAGAGTCTAATATAAGGTACGAGTCTAAATTGGACTGAAATAACTAAAAGAGAAAGCATCAGTTGCATGTCTCCCCTTCGACCTTAAGGTACTCCAAAAAGGTGCACCTACACTAAACCTCTTTTTTAATAAAAATGGTATGGATGGGTGAGATCCATGGCTCGTAAGTAGGTACATAAAATCTACTACAGAAATTGGACAAGTAAAGTACGAATCATTTAATATAAAAATATTGATTACATCTCCATATAAAATACATACCAATCTCTAGCATGTAGGCATATGTTATTATACATATATCATCTACTAAACATCACAAGATCTATACATTCATCATCATAGTTCATCATGTAAGAACTAGGCATGGCAATACATGTGATTACATTGTATTCTTCTAATGTCTACACATGGAAAAATGCATGATCCTACTTATATATGGCATTCTTCTAACATCTACACATGGTAATATACATGATTCTACCTACTTCTGACATTCTTCTCATATCTATCATTGGCAATATACATAGCAATATGTGTTTATAATCACATAATAAATATTTCATAGTCCATCCATAGTGAAAATATCTAGTGCACATCTCAATGAGCATTTTTATTCATTTCTCATGCATAAACTACACTTTCATAATATCAATATACATATGCAACTCATTTCAAACTAAGTATGCATCATTCTTAAGCAATAAACAAGCATAACAACACATTTGCATAATGAAACATATGAATTTCTACTTCTATATTCAACAAGTCCACAATTACCTTAGTACTTATCATTCACAATCTTACTTATTACTCATCATAGATTACTTATCATTCATCATATCTTCACATATCACTTATTAGCTTCTATTACCCTTATCTTAATATTTACTTATCACTTTTCATTTGTCGCTTAACACTTATCATTTATCTCTTTTAGCATTGAGTTGTACCCTAATAGAAGAACCATCATACATCTCTATTGCTCTTACATAGTCTTGGAACTTATATACCATGTGTCAAGTGTTTCACAATAGTGTCTTACAACATAACATATCTAAGTGTAAATAAACCATGAAAGGTTTCCAACAAGCACATCACATAAGCGACATAAGGGTCTCCAACATAGAATATCATATAACTGTATAAGGTCTCCTACACATCATATCACATAACCCATATAAGGGTCTCTAATATAACGTATCATATAAACAATATAAAGTTTTTGACAAAGTAAATCACATAAGTCATATGAGGTCTCCAACCTAGCATAACGTATATAAACCATAAAAGGGTCTTCGACACAACACATCACATAATTCATGTAAGGGCCTCCAACACAACACATCACATAACCCATGTAAGGGTCTCCGATACATCACATCACATAACCCTTGTAAGGGCCTCCAACACAACATATCACATAACCTATATAAGGATCTCTGATACATCACATCACATAACCCTTGTAAGGGCCTCCGACACAACACATCACGTAACCTATGTAAGGGTCTCCAATACATCACATCACATAACCTTTAGAAGGGTCTCCAATATAACACATCACATAACTCATGTAAAGGTCTCCATGCCCAAGAAAAGTAACCCACATAAGGGTCTTTGTCATAACATATCATATAACATATATTGGGTTACTAGGGTTGTCTTCACTTATTAATGTAACTCGGTGATTGGGTACCTGAAGCCATAAAAGCTAACCCACAGAAGGGTCTTCGGGGTTATAAGACCAATGGGCATGACGACCATCTTCACCTATTAATGTGACTCGGTGATTGAGTACCTGAAGCCATAAGGCTAACCCATTAAGGGGTCTATAGGCCCACGAAGGGAAACCCATGAAAGGGTCTCCAGACCCACAAAGAGTGACCCACATAGGGGTCTATGGGGCTACATCTAGCCAACCTATATAAGGGTCTCCGGAGTCATAAAATCCATACACATGTATAAAGGTCACAAGGACTAACCCATTTAGGAGTCTTCGAGCTCAATAGGACATATTTCCAAATATGAGTATCATATTAAATCCTCACATCCAAAACCATGTTTTCTTTTTGTAAAATAAGGTAGCTACTATATAATCATGTCATTTAAAATATCTATGCGTTATATCTCATGAAGAGTCCAAAGGGTGTAGTAGAAAATCACATGAAAGGTGCCAAATGTGTATAAGGAAGCGAAAATGCTTGACCAAAATCTAAAGACATATATGGTGCTCATGGTTGTAAAATCATCTTATGCCAATTTTCCTAAAGGTAGAGAATTAAGTATCTCAAGTTCTTTTAAAAAATCATGTCGAAATTAGAAGTAAAATCCTCTTAAAAATATCAGAATAAACCATGTCAAGGACAACCTACTCATGCCACTACAAACTCTCAAATGATGTAAATCTCAAGTACTTACACATGGATTCTAAGATACTAACATGAGAACTCAGAATATCACAATTTGCTATAAACCAACATATATTTGAAGGAATTTATCAAGTGAACAATAAACTTATGGGAGGAATTCAAAGGCATCTAAGAAACATGTAAAT
>JAOXJP010228071.1:0-11187 GCA_025762735.1 Platanus orientalis | reverse complement strand
CAATAAAAGTGCGGGCCTCGGGCCGGGCTTAGGCCCTCGCCGGGCCTAACTCGGGCTGGCCCGACCCATGCCCACCCCGATTGACATTCCAAGGCATCATCTACTATGTGAAATCAGCATTGATTGCTTAGGAATATGCATAGACACTGCTCTGGGGCTGGCTTAAGGTCCCCTCTTTGACATGACCATTCGCCGTTGTATTTCTCTAAACATATTTGATTTTACAAATCACAACGGTTCTGCAATCCAAATTTTATATTACTGCAGTACAGAATTGTTTGCCGGGTTATCTCAACTGTACAATCATAAACCACAACAGATAATATTTGGAAGAAAATGTTCTGTGATGACAAAGTGTCTCGTAGTGTTTATGGTGAATTATAAGCTGACATATGTTTCGGGGTTTAAAAAAGTGTAGGTTCATGTGTCAAAAATATACACCAAATTCAAAAACACATCATGTGTCAATCATTAGCACACCTACATAGACCTGTGTCATTTTCCTAATATTTTTATGAGAAAATTTCTTTTATAGCTCCAATGGTTGGTTAGGGTCATTACTATATGCTGTCAATTCGTTTGGCTGTTACGCATAAGAGTGGTGAACTGGTGAGGGTTATATGCCAGGCTCAGCATCTTCTGCAGCAACAACACATGTGGCAAACGTGTTGCATTGCCATGGAGTAGGGCGTGGATAATTAGGTGGGAAAGGATTTTCTATTCTCTTATTTGGTTGTCCTCCGGTGTCCCTTCACACAAAGGATAGGATGTATAGGGTCAAAACTGTAAAAATAATTTTAAATGAAAAATTAGATACCCAAGAAAAAGGGTGTGGTTACAACAGTAAAAAAAATGTTCAAATGAAAAAGTAAGTTCTTAAAAAGAGGCACCAAATTCAAAAAAACGACAAGTGTCAGCATTTGGTCAGGGAAAATGGGGACAGATAAGTTTGGGAGTAGAAGATCCTTTCTGGATGCTTTTTATCCTAACAACAACTTTTTTCTCCACATGTTACTCTGT
Organism: Platanus orientalis; assembly: GCA_025762735.1. Classification (NCBI taxonomy): domain Eukaryota; kingdom Viridiplantae; phylum Streptophyta; class Magnoliopsida; order Proteales; family Platanaceae; genus Platanus; species Platanus orientalis. The sequence goes on along the minus strand of JAOXJP010228071.1, from coordinate 10,167 downwards.
AATGACCGCAATACGACTGTTACATGCACCATGTTACTCAGTACTCAGTAGTGACCGCAACATAGCTGTTACACACACCGTGGCTACAGAGGATCCTGAGTGATCATATACAATATATGTAGCAAGCAAAAAATTAAAGCTGGGGTTGGGTCATTTTCTTGTGTGGGACAGATTAATCCCAATACGTAACGTGACTCCTTTGCCCAGGGAACAATTGGTCTTCACCGTTGATGATTTTTGGTATTTGTCCGGTGAGAATTTTGGGGGCTGTCATGTGGTTTAGGTGTAAGGAAAAAGGGAAATATACAATAATGTTGTATACGTGGTCAATCAAGAAAATCTCTTATTAGGGCGGGATTTGGTAGGATAACTTATAGTTAGCCTAAAGTAAGAATGATATTAGGGGCCAACACATTAGGCAAACTTTAAGTTGTCCTACCAATCCATAGGGAGATTTCCTTAGTAAAAGCATATGCACCAATGCAAGCTCTATTTTCCCCCAGTCAAGCGAGAAAGGAAGTTGGATAAACAGACCTGAGGCAATAGTGTTGAAGGCGACAATTAGGTAGAAGGTGGAAGAGAGCCTTGCCATCTTCTTAACAAACATATATAATTTCTACTGCCACCAAAATCGTTGAGAGCCAAGCCTCTAGGGTTCAAAAGTTTTTGCAGGAACTTTTCAGCTGGGGCGGGTTGGACGCTTAAAATAGGAAAGGGAAAGGATCTGACCAACAGTATGTCTCCCCATGTCCCTCACACAAAAGGTAAGGTGTGTAGGATTTAAACTGTAAAAACCGTTTTGAAAAAAAAAAGGGAACCATAAAATGGGGTTTATAAGGTTTAAACCATATAAAAGATCTGCTGCACCCAAAAAAGCATGTCCCCCTGTTTTCCCTCACACAAAAGGTGAGGTGTATAATTGTAAAAACAGTTTTTGAACAAATACATATATATATATATATATATATATATAGGTAAGCATTGGTGAAGACGGGTTTTGAACCCAGGTCTGTGGTACAACATCCGCAGACTTCAACTTATCAAAAGGTTAGGTTTTAATATTGGGCCCGGGCCGACACCCTTGTTGGTCCTAGCTTGGGTCAAATTTTTTGGGTCAGGTTTGGGCTAGCCAGTCTATGCCCACCCCTAGTCAGCTATATGGGTGACAATGTTTGACACGACATGTGAACCTGACAAGAACCCAACACAAAATAAGCAGGTTAAGGTTGACTATAAATGTGTTTCGAGTCAAAGCGACTCGCTTTGACACAATTAATAAATGGATCGGATTGATCCATAGAGTTATATACCCTTATCTTGACATGAATTGAATTTGACCCATCAACGTATGAAGTATGACATAACCAGCAAATCCAACACTAAATAAGTGGGATAGGGTGGACTATAAAAGTAAAAACAGATTGACTATAAATGTGTTTCCAGTTAAAATGGGTCAACCTACTTTGAGATAATTAATACAATGGTCAAGTTCGGATTGAGCCAGTACAATGGTCATGTTCGGAATGAGCCATCGACCCATATGGTCATTTGATGCAAGACTAATAATTTTTGGATATATTTTAGGTGAAAAAAGGTAGAGAACATCAAGTGTAAACCAAAATAAAGAAAGAACATATATGAAAGAAGGAATTACCTAAGTCTCCACCTAGCTCGTACAAACCCTATGGGGGAAACCACTCCTGGTTGTAGGTTCGCCACACACACTCATGCTAAAGCTTAGCATAGAAAAGGGGGAAAAACCAGAAAATTTGTATTCGAAGTTAATCATCAATAATCTATCTAAACGTGTAGAGAGGTTTTAAATGCCTCTCTCACCCAGAAATTACAAATAAAATCATAAATCATAAGAAATAAATAAAAAGTCCTATCTAATAAGCAAAATAACAACTAAACCTCTTCCATTTAACAAAAATTTAATTATTTCCCCCCTACATAATGTGCATAAAAGTAAAGCCAAAAACTAAGTAAAAAGCAGTAAAATGGAAATAAAGTGGCTCTCCATGGGCTGCCACATGTCCAAAGAAGTGGAACCTGCTACTCAAACCATAATATAGAGCTACTCTTCCTCCTCCTCTGATACACCTGGAAGGTGTCTGCTCGCGGCATGATGTCCGCATCAACTCTCCTGGCCTAGGAAAGCGTCGCCTCTGACGATAAAGATCTGTGATACCACTCCAGATTATCATGATCCAACTGTTGCAATTCTGCCTTAGTTAACCAAGTATTGTCGATGTCAGGTTGATGCTTCCACTAAGGAATCTTTAGCACCCTCCCCGTCGAGTGGAAATGGTTTGATCATCTAAAATAGCCTCAATCTCGTCTTTACATGTTAGTAATGGTGGTTGGGGTGTGACAGGCTGAGGGGACTGGGAAGTGGGGCTCTGCTGGTCTGCAAAAGGGTTAACAAAGGGGGTGGACTGACCATGAAAATGGATTAAATCCTCAACATTAAATGTCGAGCTAATTCCCCAGTCAAACGGTATATTAAGTACATATGCATTAGGTCAAATCTGCTTCAGAACTTTATATGGTCCTGAACTCCTAGCATGTAATTTCCGCGTGACTCTAGGCTGGAATTGCTCTGGGCGGAATCTAACCATCATTGAATCTCCAATATGAAACTCGTGGTGTACACGACGAGAATCAGTCGACTGTTTATATTTCTCATTGCTCATGGTAATCTTCCTCCTAATCTCCTCGTGCAGTGAGTGAATATGTGATGCAAATGAAGATGTAGACTTTGAAGGGTTGTGAATCGCCGACATAGGTATTAGGTCAATAGGGGTCCTAGGCTTATACCCAGTAACTATCTCAAATGGACTCAACCTAGTCGTCCTATTGGTTGAACTATTGTAGGCGAACTCTGCCAAAGACAATACTTGATCCCATACCCTAAGGTGCTCCCTAACTAGACAGTGTAACAAACTACTCGGGCTTTGATTAACCACCTTAGTCTGGCTATCAGTTTGATGGTGGTAGACAGACGAGAACTTGAGCTTGGTGCCCATCATCTTCCATAATGTCCTCCAGAAATGGCTGACAAACTTGATATCACGGTCTAACACTATGGATTTTGGTAGCCCATGAAGTCAAACGACCCCATCAAAAAATAACTTGGCAAGCCTAGATGCATTGGAGGTCTTCGAACACGGTATGAAGTGGGTCATTTTAAAAAAATGGTCCACCACTACCAAGATGGAGTTGTGCTTTCCTTGGGTTTTGGGCAAACCTAACACGAAATCTATACTTACATCCTGCCACAGAATGTGAGGTACTGGCAAAGGGGAATACAGTCCTAAGCTCTGCTTTCTCTGCTTTGCCAGTTGACAAGTCGAACATTACTTAATGATTTTGGCCACATATCGCTTCAAACTGGGCCAATCAAAACGATCCTCAACAAGAGCAAGGGTCTTGTCACACCTAAAGTGATCAACTATGCCACCCGCATGCATTTCCCAAACTAAGAAATCACGGACTAAGGTATGGGGAATGCATAAGCGAGTACCTCGAAAAAGATACCTGTTCTGAAGCACAAACTCTCTATTACTCCGAGACTGATCACTTAATAAGGAGGCATAGATATTCCCAAAGTTTGGGCAAGACTCATAATCCTCTCTGAGTCACTCAAACCCAGTCACCTCGACGTCCGTAGAGTGCAAGGTGGCTATCCTATGGTTTAGTGCATCGGCTGCCTTATTTTCTGTGCCCACCTTATGTTTGAGTACAAAAATATACTCTTGGAGAAACCCAACCCATTTAGCATGCCTTAGGCTAAGCTTCTTCTAAGACCCTAAGTATCTCAAGGCCTCATGGTCAGAAAATAAGATGAACTCTTGCGGTAGTAAGTAATGTCTCCAGTATCTCAATGATTGCACTACCGCATAAAATTCCTTATCATAGGTGGAGTATTTTTGTTTGGCCTCATTGAATTTCTCACTAAAATAGGCCATTGGATGACCCTCCTAGCTCAATACTCCTCCTATGCCAATGCTTGATGCATCACATGTAACTTCGAAGACTTTAGAGAAGTCTGAAAGTCGCATGATAGAAGCGTTAGTCATGCATGATTTGATCTCCTTGAAAGCCTTGGCTACAGAATTTGTCCAGTGGAACTCTCATTTTCGAATACAATCTGTGATGGGAGCTGTCATTGTACTAATTCCCTTGATAAATTGCTAGTAGAATGTCACTAGGCCATGAAAACTACGAACCTCATGTATATTAGTGGCTCTGGCCATTCTGCGATCACCTTGATCTTCTTAGGATCGGTGGTCATCCCCTCTCTTGATATGACAAAACCTAGAAAGATAATTTGTAGAGTCAAGAACACACATTTCTTGAGGTTTGCGTATAATTTTTCTGTGCGAGAACCTCACACACTGTCTACAAATGCTCCAGATGTCACTCCTTACTGGAACTATATATGAGGATATCATCAAAATAGACCACTAAAAACTTCCCCATATAAGGACACAACACCTGAATCATAACCCTCATAAAAGTACTGGGTGCATTGGACAATCCAAAGGGTATGACTAACCACTCATAGAGTCTGTCCTTTGTCTTGAAGGCAGTTTTTCATCCATCACTTGGTTGGATACGGATCTGGTGATATCCACTCTTGTGATTGATCTTAGAGAAGATCGTGGCTCCCACCATCATATCTAACATGTCGTCTAATCTTGGGATAAGAAATCGATAACGTATCGTGATTTTGTTTATTGTCATACTGTCTACACACATTCTCCATGATCTATCTTTCTTAGGTGTAAGGAGCATGGGCACGACACACAGACTCATGCTTTCTCAAATGAACCCTTTATGCAATAAGTCATCCACTTGTCTTTTCAACTCTGGATGCTCAGTAGGGTTCATCTTATAATGAGGTAGGTTTGGAAATGTTGCGTTGCGGACCAAGTCTATTGCATGTTGGATGTCACGCATGTGAGGTAACTCATTAGGAAGGTCCTCAGGGAACATCTCTTGAAACTCTCGAATGAGAGACTCTACCTCGGGAGAAATCTCAACACTGAACTCAGGGGAGGGATCCCTAGTGACTTAGGTAAATACCATTGCATCTCCTTGAATCTCCTGCTCAAACTTCTTAGGGCTAATGATATGTAAAGCCTTCTTGTGCGGGCTCTTGATATCATGCCCCTTCTCCACTTGTGATTGTGATGACTGATTCTTAGGTGGGAGTGGAGTGGTCTTTATCTTCTTGCCTTTGAACATAATTGCACACGTATTTGAGCGACCATAAATCATGGCATCCATGTCGTAGAGCCATGGTCTACCCAAGATGATGTGCTCTACATCCATCGACACAACATCACACCACAAGGTGTCCTTATAGGATGCAAACGTTACATGAACTTGACACCTGTGTGATACGGGGATAGAGGATGTGTCAACCCACACTATTTGATAAGGATGAGGGTGGGGAATAGGTGAGAGACCAAGCTGCTTAATAGTATCAGTGGACACCACATTGGTACAACTTCCATTGTCTATAATGATCCAACAATTTTTGTTACCACACTTGGCGAATGTATTGAAGATTGTAGTCCTTCTCCAATCATCTTCTGACTTTGATTGAGTGAGAGCGCACCTTACTACCCCTAAAGGTGACTCATGAAAGTAGGGACTAGGTTGACCTAGACAGACCACCTATCTATCCTCAACCACTCACTCCTCATCGCTAGGAGGTGTACCTGAAAAATAAATCTCTTTATCGTACTCATCACTCTCTTCCTGGTCACTCTCCTCATTTATCTTGTCACCTCCCATAGTGTCTCCTAGGTACAAATTCTTGTTCCTTTTGTTGGGATGTTGTAGAGACTTATGTCCAATACCTCCACAACAAAAGCACCTATTTTGGTCACCCTAGGTCTTGTTCCCAATAATTTTCTTGCCTTTATTGGATGACAGAACATGTTTTGAGGTGTTGGGGTTTTCATGTGAAGGTTGCTCATTAGACCTTAGTTTATTTGTGGACATGCCTAGTCTGGTCTCACCATGCCTATTGTCAAAGGGGCATGGAGCTAGGGGCCTCACATATTGATCAAACTCCTGAACTAGACTATAAGCCTCCTCCAGAGTGGATATATGATGAGGAATAAACTCTTTTTGCATCGCAAGTCACAATCCTAGTTTGAATCTATAGAGGGTAATAGTAGGGTCCTCATAAATATTACATCTCCACATGAGCTCATCAAATTAGGAGGTGTAATCGTTTACGCTCATGGTGCCCTGTTTCAAGGTATACCATTGTTCTAGAAGTTTGGCGTGGTATGAAGGTGAAAGATACTTTTCCTTAAACTTCTCATTCATCTCACGCCAATCGCCAATAGGCTCCTTTCACCTCAATGCAAGCTATCGCTCGACTGTGTTCTAGTACAATTGAGCTTACCAAGTAAGCTTCATTTTGGTGAATCGTACTCTCCAGATATTTGACAAGACATACCAGTCAAAATACTGGTCCATAGCAGATAACCACTCTAAGAAGAATTTCAGATCTAAATGACCATCAAATGTAGAGACCTCTACTTTCACAGATCTCATAGCAATATCCTCCTACTCCCTAGGCTCATACTCAAACTCTTAGCCTGGATTTCTATCCCTTGGTTCACCCCTAATTTGTTCTCGTCTAGCTAGGACCATACTCTACGGAACCCTCAATTCTAGGTTGACGATCCTTGAGGGACTCTAACCTAGCGGTAAAGGCTCTATGGTTCTGATCCATGGTGGTAGCTAAGACTTTAATTTGTTCACTCAAATCTCTCCAAGATAGTGCTGGACCTTCCCCTTCAGGTCCCTCATTTCTAGCATTTGAAGCCATTTTTAGGTAGTAATTTGCTCCATTGGCCTAGTGGGCATACACCAACGACTATAGGGTAGGTGGACACACACTCTAGGGAGACTCAACACTAAGATTATGAAAGAAGGAATGACCTAGGCTTCCATCTAGTTTGCACAAATCCCATGAGGGAAACCACTCCTGGTTTTAGGTTCGCCACACACTCTCATGCTAAAGCCCAGTATAGAAAAGGGGGGAAAAACCAGAAAATTTGTATTCGAAGTCAATCATCAACAATCTATCTAAACGTGTAAAGAGGTTTTAAATGCTTCTCCCACCTATAAATTACAAATAAAGTCATAAATCATAAGAAATAAATAAAAAGCCTATCTAATAAGCCAAAAAACAACTAAACCTCCTCCATTTAACAAAAGTTTAATTATTTTCTCCCTACATAATATGCATACACCAGTAAAACCAAAAACTAAGTAAAAAACAGTAAAATGAAAATAAAACAGCTCTCCATGGACTGCCACATGTTCAAAGAAATGATACCCGCTATTCAAACCATAACATAGGGCTACTTCCCCTTCTCCTCTGATACACCTAAAATTAAGGTGGCTGCTCGCAGCATGATGTCTACATCATCGTTCCTATAGTCGTATACCCTTATCTCGACACATGAACTGACCTGCAAACATAAATTGCCACCTTAGTTAGCTACCAAATTTATTAAAACAACCTTAGAGGTAAGTATGCCAAATACTATAGAAATATGTCAAATACCAGATCCGGGATTTTTTTTTTTTTAATGGATCGGAGAGCATCAATCTTCTTTATGTATCCAAGGGATCAAGGGATTATACAATGCACTGTGAGTTGCCTCTAAGTGGATTTCCGGATTTCCTACTGCAAAAAATTGTGCAACGACCCTTTTGCGTCAGGGGTGGGTGACACATGCCACCACATCTTGCACCCAGTAAAAAAATAAAATAATCCACACTTAATTTAATTACCGTCAAAGAACGACATGTACCCACAAAATTTAATTTTCAAACATTGGGCGAAAAAAACAATTTCAACATTGGGCGGGAGTTTTAATACACGTGTCATGTTGTAATGTTGTAGACTTAAAAGTGGGCCATCCTTAATCTCATCTCATGTCTTTGACGACAGTTTCTGTTTAATGCAATTTAAGCTTGTTGGAGAAGTCCATCAAAGAGAAGAGATACAGATATTACAAAAAGCACTCAAAGCCTCATTTATTTATAGAGAGCTAAAGCTCTTTTATTTACTTACATATACACTCAGACTAGATGGTTACATCTATATAACCACCACCCATACACACACATAAGACTCATTTCTTAACTAAAAGCCGACGAAGTCCAAAATGGAGGCCAAACGCCCATGCCCCTCCTGACTCTCCTGGCGTTGGCGAGGCCCAGCAACGAAGATAGATTCCTTCTGCTTATTGAAGATCTCTTCCACCTCGCTTGCTGGGACGTTAAAGGCCAGCTCCTTTGCCTGACTCTCCAGCTGCTGCATCACGTTATTCTCTTGCCCTTCATAATTTCAATTCAAAACCCAGAAAAAAATGACAGTTAAAAGTCAGTTATTTAGTTAGTTAAGACGGTTTACTTGGGAGTAAGGATTATAAATAGTTCTAAATTCTAATTACCTGCAAGGAAGTTTCTCTGGTTATCCTGGGCATTGTTCCCGAATACAACTAGCTGCAGATTCTCATTATCGGAAGCGACAACCGTGACCGGATGACCTGCCGGAATTATGAAAAATGTATTCGACGACAAACGAGCGCTGACCCGACGATACTGTGTTCTCCCTTCCTCTTGTTGTGATCCTCCCTGCCTCGAAAGATTCGGGCACGCCATCTCATAGTAGCCATTTCCTTGCACTACCAACACCATCTTCGCTGCTTTCGTATTGTATAAAGGAGCCATCATCGATCCCTGCCAAAAATTTCAAGAGTTTCCTTGTAAGCCCAAGATCTTTTCGTGGATTCATGGATACTGGTCAACACGTGTTTGTGAAAATGCCTCACCCCGTTGATGATTATGTAGCTCACAGACATGTCAAGGTCTCGGAGCTGTGTGTAGTCATTGGGTCTGGCCTCGTAGAGCTTCCCGTGTTCGTTGGAGTGGCGGGGTCGGTTGTTCAAGAGTCTGTATGGTCCCCTAGAGTGGCCTCCACCAATTGGCCATTGTCGGCCACCCTCGGAGGAAGAAGAAGCGTGTCTAGTCAATTCCCTGACCTGCTCTTGTGAGATCTTGATAATGGGTCCCCTCCTCTGTCGTCCAAACAGCTTCTCTAGGTTTTCCCTAGGCGTCTGTATTACAAAACCCACATGATAATTAAGCAAAATATAAACAAAGATTACTCAATTCTATTGATGAATTAAGAGAAGCACACATTAAGGGCGGCCTCGAGAATCTCATTGCTAAAGACCCTGTAGTATGATTCTTGGCCTTCACCTCCAACGGCATAGAACTCCTACAACAATTTGTACAATCTCTCATGTTAGAAATCCATTGAATAATAAGATAATAAAGATCAATTACGAAGAAAACATGTAGTAATTTACCCTGAAACGGTCAGGAATGGAGACGGGCCTGTAGAGCTTTGCGATTTGAAGCTTCTCATTATTGTCTCTGTTGATCAAGTAGACCGTCGTCCCTGCAGGAACCTTGATAATGTCTCCTCGCTCAAGGTGGTATGATTCCCTGTTATTCTGTTGCACCAAGGTGATTGTTCCTCTTCCTGTAGTGAATGGTATTGATGTATAATTAATTATTAAGAAATTTGAAATTAAACGTGCAAGCAATTGAAAGTTAAATCTGGAATGAATAATAATGAAGTTAAATGTATTTATTACCTTTATAACAGACGTAGATGGCATCGGCATCGAAATGGGTGGGCATCAGAAAGGTGCTGGGGTTGGCCTCAAGAATGGCCAAACGATAATTTTCTAGTCCGCGAAGAAGGTTGGACCGCTTGGAGAAACTCTGAAGAACCCTAACATGGCCTTCTTCCGACCTGAACCGCGATTCGAATCTTTGTTCATCGAAGAAGTAGGGATTGTTGGACTGTTCCTCACCCTTCTCTTGGCTTTGCGGGTTCCCTCGATATTTGTCTCCACACTTGCAGTCCTCTTGTTTGCATTCTCTGGTGCATCCTTCGTCTGGGTTCTCACCTTCTCTCATTTTTCCTCGATATTTCTCTGCACACTTGCATGCCTCCTGTTTGCATTCTCTAGTGCATCCTTCGTCTGGGTTCTCACCTTCTCTCATTTTTCCTCGATATTTCTCTGCACACTTGCATGCCTCCTGTTT
>JAOXJP010228070.1:0-11188 GCA_025762735.1 Platanus orientalis | reverse complement strand
AGATTTTTTTCGGCTTAGAAATTCCACTCTTTGATCCGGTAATCATAGGGTGGTGATTCGCAGTTTTGAAGGAGGAAGAAATTGAACAAGTTTCACCACTTGAATTCAACACAGAAGCATGATTTTGGCAGTCAGGTAAACATGAGAAGCTTTCGGGTAGAGAAGAAGAACTGAACTGGTTTGCGATTGAGGAAGATGACCGATTAGCTGAGTGATCTAACAACTGAGAAAAGTGATCATCATTGGTTGGTTGAAATGTATTCACATCTTCACTGATTAACTCCACGTGTGTATTTGGATATAGGTGAGGAGAATGCACATCCGTAAGATTTAAAGAAGCTGAATCTTGCGGATGACATTGTTTATGATGTAGACTGCAATTTCCTTTGGAGTGATGGATAGACGGTGAAGATTCTATACTTTGTAACGGTAAGTGATCAGGTGGCTGCTGAGTCATTTTCAACATTGAGACAGAACAATTGTGGCAGGCGGAAAGGGAAATCCCGGATCCAAACCCACTAGTGGTGTTGCTGGTGGAGTCAAGTCAATTGATGTTTGGAGGCTGAATGGAAAGCAAGTCTTACGAAATACTGTATGACGACTTATAAAAACTCTGCCTGTTGCTCGATCTAGGCACCTGTAACCTTTAGAGTTTGTTGCATAGCATAAGAATACACAAGCTTTAGATCTTGGTTGGAGCTTATCAGTGATATATGGTCTGAGCCATGGAAAGCAAGCACAACATAAAACACGGAGGAAGGCATAATCTGGCTGAAATTGGAAGAGCTTCAGATAGGGAGATTGTCCATGTAACACCTTTGTTGGAAGTCTATTAATTAGATATATGGCCGTGAGTACCGCTTCACCCCAGAAGATTTTGGGCATTGATGCTGTATGTAGTAAGGCTATAGCCGTTTCGACAACATGGCGATGCTTCCTTTCTGCCACACTGTTTTGAGAAGGTGTCTGTGGACAAGTAACTTGATGAATTATTCCACTTTTTGAACATAAGTCTGCAAATTTTCTGTTAATGAACTCTCCACCACTGTCTGTTTTGATGGTTTTTGAAAATTGATTTTCCACTTGTATTTTGAATTTATAAAAAACATCAAAGAAAGTTTGATTTATATTGCAGCAAATATAACCAAGCCTATCTAGTAAAATCATCAATTAGAATCACATAATACTTGAACCCACTAACAGTAGGTGAGGAAGCAGGTCACCACAAATCAATATGCAGTAATTCAAGAGGAGCAGTAGAGTTAGAAGTAGACAAACTTAATGGTAATCTGTGACTTTTTGCAACATCACAGTGTGAATAGAAAAGTAAAGTAGAGTTCTTAACATGTATGGTATTCAGAACTAAATGTAAAGTCTGTGTTGCAGGATGTCCTAAACGGTTATGCCAAGTGGCAGAATGCGAGTTTTCACATTTGAGAGCAAAAGTAGAAGATGATGGTGCCAAGGGGTAGACGCCTTGTTTACTGCACCCTTGGTAGATCACTTGCTTCGATATTTTGTCCTGAATGACAAAGGAGTTTTCATCAAATGTTATACTACAATTATTATCACGGGCTAATTGTTGTACCAAGAGTAATTTGGCTGAGATATAAGGAACATGGAGAACTTTCTTTAATCTAAAAGTATGACTGGGAGTAGGAAGTATACCGGTTCCAACATTTTGTATAGGCAGGGACTGGCCACTGCCAACTGTCACACTTGTAGGTCCAGAATATGGTGAGTGCATAGTGAGTTGATGTCGGGAGATATGTGGTTGCTCGCTCCTGCGTCGAGGTACCACGATGTATTAGGAACATTGGATTGAGGAACAGAATGATAAGCAAGAAAAGCTGAAAAATTAGGAGGAGAGGGGTGAATCATACCATACGGAGTTGTAGGAGGTAAGAAATAAGCTGGTGTTGCAGATGTGTTCTCCGTCCTCTGACTCATATTTTGCTGATATGCAGGTCTTTGAAAGTTTAGATCGTGCCTGTAAAAACAATCAAATGCAACATGTCCCTGCTTTTTACAGATCTGGCAATAGACCTTGGATCTTTGAAACTTTCGACGACCTCTTCCGCGATGTTTCCCTTGTCGATTATTTTTATATGAATCTGAATCTGTGGACGAGATTGTAGCATTAAAAGCAGATGACATAATAGAGGTAGAGTCAGGGGTAACTACATCAGATCTAAGAGCTAATTGTTGCTCTTCAATCAACAGGAGATCATGTAGTTCTGTGACTATGATTGATTGAGGACGAAGCTTGACTGCTGTATTGAACGCCTGAAACTCCAAAGGAAGTTCATTTAAAATGTAGAGTACGATGTCCTCTTCATCCATTGGCGATCCTACAAAGTTAAGAGTGTTGATCCAGAGTTTGATCTGCTGCAGGTAATCAGACATAGTTTGTGTTCCTTTTTTCACATTCTGTAGTTGATGTTTGATCTGAAGAACACTTGATCGAGAAAGAGTAGAGTATTTATGTTCAAGAAGCAAACAAGCCTCTTTGAAGCTCACCGCATGTGAAATGTACAACAAAATCCTTTCGATAACAGCTGCAAATAGGCAGCTCAGGAGCCTTTGATCCGTCGTGTGCCACTCCAGGAATGCAGAATTCGGAACCAACTTCCCTTATGAATCTTGGATCATCTTCGAAGGTGGATCTGGATCTCCATCAATCATGTGTTGTAATCCATATGCGTGGACTATAGTTAGAAATTGGGACTTCCGTATCAGGAAGTTATCGCCGGAAAACTTGATTGTCAACAGAGAAGAGAGGCTGGAAATCATGGATTGTATGGAAAAAGAACTGGTAGAACCAGACGAAGAAAGCGACACAGTGTGAGAGGCAGATGACGAATCTGACATTGCGATCTACAAGAAAACGAGAGAAGCAAAAGAGAAAAAAAAGATTGAAAAAAGAAATTGATGCTGGTTCAGAGAGAAGATGGGGGAAAAACAGACGAGTAGATTTGATGATGATTCAAAGAAGATGAGATAAAGGCGGAAGAGCAGATCTGAACGAAGATGCTAGTCTGTAGCTCTGATACCATGAAAGCTCAGACGTGATGCATAACAGTTTCACAATTCACAACGTTACAACTGCTCCCTATCAATAAGATCATCCACACATGTACAAAAGATTGCCTAAAGTGAGATCCAATAAAAGATGGGCCAGTCCTCATGAATGCGGATGGTTGCACTTGGATGGTTCCCTGAGGGAGAGGGGGGGGGGTCAAGAAAAGGTCAAAACATTTCTATGGAATAACACATGACAATTGCAATGGGATATTGTTTCTATTTACATAATCTATAAACAAATGTCTAGACCAAACATATGTTCAATATTTCAGGTGCTTCATTATAGAGAAAAAACAGAAAGGCAAGTAAAATGTGATTATTTTGATCAACATGCTAAAATGTCTCCTGATTTATGTTATATTGGATGAGGGTTATGCAGTATACAAATTTCAGTCATCAAGAATCAGGCACGAGTCATACACTTTTAAGCAAAATTAGAGAAATAGAGAAAGAAGGAAACCATGAAAAAAGTACATCCAAAGTCATGTCTCTGATAATGGCCCAAAGACTCAAATCTGTGGCAGTGGATTTGTTTTCAGAGGTGCAATCAGAATCATCAAGCCAAATTCCACCTGGCCAATTCCTGTGATATAAAAACATAGAATGCTAAACAATTTTCAACATTACCAATATATTTTTGGATAAATAACATTACCAATATATAAGTTTATCGTATAAGCAAACAAGATTCATTCTATAAAATTTAATTTCCTTATTTAAATTTTTTTTTAAAGTAGAATCAGCCGAGGCAAGATTAGCCCAAACTATAGGCGGTCATTTATTGTCTGATTCAGGTTCACACAAAGGTTTTGGGTGGGACCTATGAACTGTGGAACCGGGATTTTGTGCAAAAGTCTCATTCCCACATGAACCTCAATGGGATTGAAATTGGAGGTCAACAAAGCACATGCATGCTGCATTCCATCCATCCGAGGTTGATAAGTAACTTTAATGTAAAAAGAAATTCTAGAATTACCAATAAATAAATTGTAAAAAGAACATACAAAATATAAGAGGTTTAGATTAACCTGAAGATGACTGTATGTCATTCCATGTTACCTTCCATTTCTTACCTGACTTGAGCAAAAGCAGATAGCATCAAAGACTGCATATTTGCTATTAAGACAAGTATCTTCAGTGCTGCAGGAAATGTAATTCTTCTGAATAGGTCATTCATCTCATGTATGCATGCCTGTGTTGGTGGTTGTCTATAAGTTTTAGATTTATATGCATTCCACAGTAACCTCCATGTGGCATATACATTTGGCCAATTCAGACAATCCAACGAAGGCCCAAAACTATGATTTAGATGCTCATAACTCACATAAAATGGATGTAGGGTCCATTGACTGCGTGGCACAGATGGACCCACATGTGTAATACACTGTATCGTAGAAGGAAGCATATGAATAGAGAATAAAACTCAATATGTATTTGTAGATGGAAAAAACATTTCTAGACAGGTTGTCTAGAATTCTTGTCCACCCCTTTCTAGCAATGTTGAGGGATGACATGGTCAATCCAGACGTCCATCTGATGTGGAACCCTCTCTGACTTGGTCAGATGTACAGTGTTATTGCCCAAAGCAGCCTTATATAGTTATATTCTACCATGTATGGCATGTTTACCTTTGAACAACTTGCAAGTTTTCAGCATTCTTTTTTTAAATAGAAGAAGGCAAGGAAAAATCTGTCCTATTTTTGCCACATGGCAGAGAACTTCTGGGCAGGAAACTGCCATATCAGTAGAAGGTAAAAGGTCATTACCCAGTACTGGTCCCGTAACTACACGGTGCTGGGAGCGGTGGACCAGAGACAGACCTAACCTTTGGCTTTTTTTGCACAAAGTGGCTGCTCACAAGGGAAATTATCAAGTTTAAAGATTCCAGAACCTTTGTAAATATATCTGTATTTTTATGTGCATATGGGAGTAATGTCTGATCAAATAGATCTTGGTGCAGCAAATTAAAACTAGTTACTTTACCTGTCTCATATGGATGTTGCGCAGACTGGAGCTGATGCAGAATCCAGTTCAAGTGGTAAAGGCCCATGGGAGATTAATGGGCCAGGTTGGATAGGATTTGGGCCTTCTATGAGGCCTTTGACTTGGAGAATTGGGTTAGGTGGGGCTACATATTTTCAAGGGTAAAGTGGGAATGTGTGTTGGTTTGGGTATGGATTATAATAAGGCTAAAGCAAAGGTTATTTTTTTGGGTTTTAGAGGGCTGGTTCAAGTCTTTAGTCTTTAGAAGTATTCTAATATTACTTTCTAATGTTAGAATATTTAGGAGTTTTAAAAGTTACTTAGGAAAGTTAGTTTTTATTTTCAAAATGGGTCAGATTCTATTTCTTTTAGGGGTCTCTAAACTCCAGAATTTTGTAGACTTAATAAAGGATTTGGCAGAGTTGACTGAATAGAGAAGAGTTTTCTTAAAGAAGAAAATCCCTTCTCCTTATTCCTACATTAAGTGGGACTTGGGAGTTTGAGTTGATGTGTTGTTGCCTCTCGTCTCTCCACCTATTCTGCTAATCTTCTTAAAGAGCTATTATTTGCTGCTGAGAAGGATTAAAGAACACCTAACGACTTCAGCTTGGAGAGCTCCTGGAATCATTAAGTATATACTGATACCCCACAGGTGTCTTTAGATATTTGCTGAGAAGATCTGATAAGGCATGCTGTCCAAGATCAGAATCCCAGAATTTTCTGGGGTTTCCTTCCTGAAATCACCTCCCTTATATTGAAAGGTTTCTGCTGTTCTACTGTGAGGTTTTTCTCCTACATAAGATAAGCTCATAAAGCTCTAAACTCCTTTTATTCCTTCTTGTTCCTCTTGGGTTATTAAAGGGTCTAAGTTCACTGGATTTTCCTTGTTTGGGTTACACTGATATTCTGTTCAAGTAGATAAAACTCAGACTTGAGTTTTGCTTAGTTTATATAGTTTTCATTTTCTCTTTGAGCTGATTTTTGGTGGGCTAACTCCTATTATGTAGACCAATAACCTTGTGAAATTTCAGCTTGTGCCTAGAGTGAGTTATGCTTGCTTCTTAGTTGCTGCTCAGAATTTCCAGAACTGAACCTACCTCAGACTGGTAATCTTTTGGGCCATGTTTGGGTAATTTCAGAAAACTGTGGACCCTTACCCACAAGTGGTCTTAACCCTTAGACCATCCTGCCCGTTTTGCACCTAAAGAAAGCAAATGGTAAGTAAAATAAAATAAACTGAAAACAGAAATTTAAATGGCTCAATTAATATCATGAATTATTTAAACCTGATAGACAACATATCTCAACGGTGTTTCAAGGATTCTTCCATATTCTGATGTCAGAATCATTTTATAGGTTCGAGCTATTTGGCTCTTCATTTTAATTCAAATACTAAACTGAATCAGCTATATAAATGCTCAGAAAAGAGATCCTTGTTTCAAGGGTCACTTACTTGATAATCAACAGTAACAGGAGCTCCATTGCTTGTTTGGTATTCCTCGAGGAGTTCTTTGGGTAACAAAAAATGAGAAATAACCCTGGTTTAAGATGACATAAATTCGCTGATGTAACAGGAAAGGGACAACTAGTTCCCATTGTGTAGAACATAAGGATGGTGCACCAAGAGTATTCAGGTACATGTGGTGCACAGGAAGGGGGTGAGGTCCACAAGGAGATCTCCCGTGGTGCCGTGCAAGACAATGACCCAGCCACATTTTTCTGTATTTCATAAAAATTGCAATAATAAAGGTCGAGGGTTGTTGGTCGCTGTGGCTAGTGTGGAACAAACATGTGTTCAAAGATGCTGCAGAGCCCTCTTTCAAAGTTTATTCAAGGGCAAATGAGAGAATAACCTTTTGGGCTGTTAGATGTAAAAGGTGTAAAATGTGGGAATCCAATCCCTTTGAAGGATTGGAAAGCTGTTACAGGGATTTAAATTTATTGTAGGAGTGGGATGTTGTTTGTACGCTTTTGTAGTGGTTTGCATCTAATTTTGTATAGTGGAGGATGTCTTATCCCCCTTCTTTTGTTTGATTTTAACTATTTTTTTTTTTTCATAAAAAATGCAACAGATCGGATGGTTGCATTCATCCTGTCCAGTCAATTAGTGTAGATGTCCTTGGTGAAGTGTGGTTCCCCTGCATATGTGTTATTTGTATTGTTATGCTTTGAAGTGGGTCGATTCTTGGTTTCTTACCCCTTAATGTGGTCTACATGAAGTGCATTTTAGCTTTTCTCAACAATAATCTATCCTGTGAAAAGGTAACATAGAGGTATACCAGAAAAATGGGATGAGCTACGCTGTTGTAGTTGTGGACTACTAGCTGTCTTCTGCAACTCTTCTCCATCAAGTTCTACTTCATTAAAGTGACATTTTCCATCACTAGATGAATTCCATTTGGATAGAGTAAAATGTGGTCATTTCGCTTGGGACCAGCTACAAATATTTCATAAATCACAATTGTAACTTACATCTAACACCAAAAGTTAAAACAAAGTTCAGAAAGAGATAAATTGTATATCAATATAAGAAATTAATTCTATTTGACAAAAAACACTACAGATTCTGTGAGGGAGGAAGGAAGGCCTGATAAAAATGGTTACAAAATTTATTTGTCACTCTGGATGGTCTTGCTACTCGCATTTGAAGGTCAAAGATGCCATCAAAAGTTTGCCTCTTCATCTGGTTGCTCCACTTGAATAGGACCCTCACTATGGACATCCAGACTATGAGTTGTCTCAGTCTACAATGAACCTATTCATAGATAACTCAAGTGCAATCCAGATTTTCAGAAATCCAGTTCAACACTCTAGAACTAAGCACATTGATATTCATCACCATTTCATCCGAGAATTGGTTGAAGACAAAACAATATTTCTAGAGTATGTATCGACTGAGGATCAGCTAGCAGATATCCTTAGAAAAGCCTTAGACTCAAAAAGATTTGAATATCTTCAAGGCGCAATGAGAATGTGTTCCATATGAAGTCACATTAAAAAATTATCCAAAAATAATAAGAAATCATTTAATTGGGGTAAGCGGGGTCATCCGAACAAAGATGGGGGAATTTGGGGTTTTTACTCAAAAGATTCTATTTTGGATCGATCCAAATTGGCGAAACCTGCAGGAAACAAACAGTTGCTCATTTATAAAATGGGAGAAATGATCTAGTTCAATCCTAGATCGAACCAAGATCACTCCACAGCCCATTTTACTCAATTCCCTCCTCTCTTTCTTAGGAATTGAACATCTTATCAGCCGAAACCATGTCGAAGAGGGATTTGGAGAAAGCTCATGTACGAGAGAAGGAGCAAGTCAAGCGACCAAGAACTACACTCAAAAACTACGGGGCTCTAAGGAATGCCGCCACCTTTTATAATTACACGAACATCTTTTCAAAGAAGAAGATCTTCATTGAAAGGTATGTGAAACAGACGACACTGCGAGACTTCACAGTTGGCACGACAATTCTAAATGATGGGTGGATGCAAATCACCATCATCAAAGACAAGGTGCAAGAGGAAGTTGTCTGCATCTTATACTCGAACATCCACAACACATATTTCACACGTTTAAGACGAAAGTTTATGAAGTTGGTATGTTGATCAACCCGGACCGGGTTTCCATGCTATTGGGGATTGCTTGCCCCTCAGCCAATGTTGTGGTCTTTCCCAACCAGGGGATTGACAAAGCTCATATTTTTGAGCTTTCCAAGAGAGAGGACACTTCATGGGCTGGGAAGTTTGCAAATATTTTAAAATACAAACAGTATTTGTATTCATTTACTTAACCAAATATTGGATATGAATTCAGATATCCCCACTGCTGAGTGTTATATGGTGGCGAGAGTTCTCAACATTATTCTTGTGCATAATTTACTGCAGACGACGCACAAGGCTGGTTATAACAGACGACATGACACATCTAGCTGCTAACTTGATGGAGGGCAAGCCCATTAATGTCCCAACCATCATGTGTCACATCATGATGCTGACGTCCATAGAGGATGGGGCGAAGAGGGGCCTACCATACGGAGTGCTAGTCACTCAGATTCTAGAGCGGTGTGGTGATGTTCCCACGCAGTGCTGCGACCCTTTCCCAGGGCCTTCTTATTGATGACGCCACCATCAAGAGGATGGAAGGTCAAAGGCGAGCAGCACCACAGGTTGTTAGAGAGGCAGCTCAGCTTGTCCCGGCTCCTATTCGTGATCCTGCACCGGTGAAGGTGCCATCATTGACTACAGAGACGACAACTATTACTGCCCCCCTCAGTATCCGCGCCCCCAGCTCCCACAAAGACTGCAGCCCCAACGTTCTCAGTGACACTACTATCAGCTCTCTCGGGTCTGATCCGAGACATTCAAGTTGACTTTGGGCGCATTCTTAGATACTTTGACCGCCTTGGGAAGAAGGTCGAAAGCATGGATCAGCGGTTGATCCACATCAAGGGTATTGTCGATCCCTGTAGAGCGCCAGCACTCAGGATTATCCTCGACATTCTCGCCAGTGAGGATGAAGACGAGGATGAGGAGTCTAATGACGATGCATAGAGCTTCTTGCTTGTCATTTTGAAGAATTTTGATGTATTTTCCATTTTCACTTGTTCCTACACCTGTAAATCCTTGAAAATGAATGAAAATATTAGTTATTGTTCTTCTATGATCTTTTGTCCTTTATACTACGCATTTCATGGATACACCTTTGGCATTCATGGCAAAAAGGGGGAGAATTAAGAAATAGAAATATTTGATGTGCTAAAATTTGAAAATTTTAAAAATTTGAGGCAGTTTTGTTATAAAATTGGTATATCATACTCAGAAAGAGTAAAAATAAATTACCTAAATAAGGGGGAGTAAAAACATAAAGATTAATGGAACTCTACATGTTATTAATCTATAAAATCATCAAGTGAGATATCTTAAGTCTACTTGTGCTCAACTCACATTCACTTACACCGATCATACTTGATACCTCTCATCATGGGCATATGCATTTCATTACATTCATTTTCTTGTTTGTGTATTCATTATACTTTATCATTTGAATGGGTTAATCTTGGTTTGAGAAAGGTCTATTTTTGTCAAATGTGTTTCAGGGACTTAAAGTAAAAGCATATTACAAATAAAAAGTAAGTCATGAAAAGCCCGAGCATGTATCAAGAGGGAGAGCCAAAGACACTCATAGAAGACTTGGCTTAAGTTGGAGTTCTTGAGTTTATTGTATTATCCATTTTGTAGTCCATTATTCATGTATTTTAAGTTTTACCATGGAATTCCCAAAGGTGGAGATTGTAAAAGTAATGTATTGTAAATTTCATGAACTATAAAATACATATTTTGTATAGACTAAGACATGAATTGAGTCATGTTAGAGTCTAGGAGGTTCTTGAGTACAAGCCCCATGAAGATCATCATCAAGCGTCAAATAAGCCTCAATAAATTAATTTGGAAGTCAATAAGACATCCCGAAGAATTCCTGACCTTCTCTGAGCCTGCACAAGGTAAAATAGGTCATGAGGAATACTCAAGGTGAATCAAGGGTCCATGAAGGGGTTCCCAAGGTCCACGGACCTTCCTAAACCATGGAGGGGTGATCCAAAGTCCTCTATAACATTCCCAAGCTTTTAAAAGGAATTAAAGAAAACTTGGATCTATTTAGGATCGAACCACTGCAATCCAAATCGTTTATAATCTAAGTGTTTTTTGCACTTAGATCGATCTAGGATCGGTCCAAATTTACGGAAACACTGTATAATGGTCTGATCTTTAAAAAAATGTTTCTAGTTAAAGGCTTAGATCTCTTGATCGTTAGGGAAGGTTCTAATCTAATGGATATGGGTCAAGTTCATCCAATATATATTGAAATGAAATCAAATGAGAAAGCTAATGGTCATGAACTAAAATTACAACTCTCTTACTCTAGATTTGAGAAATTCGAGAGAGATTCAACTCCTCACTCTATTAAAAATCTTTCTAAAGCTTAGATAGGAAAATCTACACCCAAAATGTACCATTCTCTACTTCCACCTTGCACCTACTAAGGCAAACCATCAAGTGGAAGAAACTAAGGGTTGTCTAAACCCTTGTGAAGAAAGGTGGGCTTGATAGTCACATTGTGCTC
>JAOXJP010228069.1:0-11188 GCA_025762735.1 Platanus orientalis | reverse complement strand
GATTCATATGGTGATCATGGGAAAACATATTTTGATATGTGATTTGATCAATGAACTTTACTAATTTTTATGTTCAAAAACGGTAATCTTCCTTCAATTAATGGGTCCAAGAACAGAGTCATCACCACCTGGAGAGTCTAAAATATGAAGGGGAAGGAAACCAACCTGAGGTATGTCTTTTCTCCTTCCTTCTTTCCCTTTTCTCTCTCTTTCTTTATTTTTCTCTGCTCCTATTTCTTTCTCTTTCTTTTCTTTTTTTTCTCCCTCTCCCTCTCTTGGACAAATTGGGGGGGTTATAGGTGAGGACCAAGGATGGGGGTTATGGTGATGGTGAGCATGAATGGCCATGCTATGGTGGGACCCACACCAACATGTGGTGGGGAAGGGTGAGGTACAAGGGAGCAAAGTGGCGCCTCCTTAGCCACATGTAGGGGGCTAAGGGGCCTCATCTCATTGGCTAAGGGGTGAAGGGTGTTGGATGGAGGTCATGTGGCAAGGGGGAAGAGATTAAGGGTTGTGGTGAGGAGGTGGAAAATGGAGGGTGGAAATCAAGTGAGCTAAATATCTACTTTTAGGATTTTTCTAGAAAAGTAATGATTACTTTTCAAAAATATCGAAAAGTAACTCAAAAGTATCGATTGTTTTTCTCAAAAGTATCATTGGTTTTTCATATTTTGACCCTCTTACTATCCAGGCATGCTTTTTTAGGTTCTGTAACTCAAAATGTTTCAAGGCTTATGAGTTTTTTGTATTTCTCAGATACTTTGATCGTAATGTAACTGTTAGAATTGGATTCTGATGGAGGTAGGCAGGTCAAAACCGAGTCTAAATGTCTTTAGAATGCTTTGAACCTATATGAGATGGGTAAAATGGAAAAACTGATTCTTGGGGTCTTGACATGAAAGATGACTATCCAATTTTGTAAGACACAAGCTCAGACTATTCGTGAAAATTGAAACCCAAGTCAAAATCTATACTCAAAACTTCATCTTGTATCGGATCAAATCTTCAACAGAATTAAGACAGGTTTTTGTTGGGTCCTAGTTGGAAAAAATGGAGGTCCTTAAATATTTTGGGACTTTGAATCTCGAGAACATAAGATCTGACGAACTAACAATCTAATTTTCGGAGAGTTCTCGGGGAGTTCACAAGTGAGGGTTATTTGGCAAAAAAATGCAACCTAGGTTTATGAAAAAGTAAACAATTAGGCTATGTTGAGTTTGTGAATGGTCCTATTTATTAGAGAGTTTTTCAAAGATCTTGAAAAATCTAAGAAAATGGGCCTGACCTCGAAAGATTTAGGTTCTGGGAGAATTCTTGAGGATCCACCGAGTATTAAATGCTGGTAAAGATGGTTATGCTTTGACTTGAGAGATAATGGGGTAATCAAGGCATGCTAAACCTCTTGAAGGTCTTGGTAGGAGTCTTTTAGAAGGTCTAGGAATTGCCAAGGCCGGGCCACTAACAAGCTAAGTTTCTAATATATGATGATTTCTTGGTGATCCACCGAGGACCCATCACTTGCTGAAAGATTATTGGGTTTGATTTAGAGAGATTGAGGGAATTGATGTTGAATGGAGCTGGTAATATCTGGGCTTGAAAGCTCGCCTTGAAGCCTCAGCAAAAACCGAGACTTAGCCTCTGACTAATTTGGATTTAGCTATCTAGGGAACTTTCGGGGACCTGTAGTAGGCCAAATATAGTTAGAACTGTCTTTTGAGGGTTTGGGGAAGAATTGGGACTATTGAGGCCATTTCAGTTTTTGGAAATTTTGGTTCTTTAGACAGCTTTTAAGATAATCATGCTGGGAGGGTACAAGACTTGACTTTTTGGGTGACAGGAGGAATTTCAAGGATTTATTAAGGGTCCAATTTTGAGGAAAAATTAGGAATTAAGAGAATGCATGGGTAAAATGGTAATTTTCTACTCTTTAATGCTTCAATATGGGAAGGCTTTTAGAAGTTGGAGATTTTTAGAAAAAATGAGTCCAATAGACTGAAGTTTAAAATTTTTAAAGGTGTATGGGTAAAATGGTAAATTGGTAGTCTCTTAATGCTTCAATGTGGGAAAGCTTATGAAGGTTGGCAAATTCAGAATGAAATGGGCTTGATAGATTGAAATTTGGATGCATGTAGTCCTAAAGTGTTTTTCGAGGAAATTAGGGTTTAGCTTGCATGATCTTTGAATAGGGTTTTGATATTTGACATTGCACTTTCTGACTAGAGTATCCTTTGAGAATTCCTAACTATTTGAAGTATAGAGGTGTTTAGAATCTAGCCATATCCCTTGTTGTAATGATCTCATCTGATTCCATAATTAACCCAAGTTAAAATTTTGGTCTTGACACTAGTACAAACTTAACAATAATCAAATATGAAACTAGGTTAGAGGTCAAATACAAAGGTCAAAGTTTGAATTAATAATTATGACTTCACATTTTGGAGTTCAATGCTAAACAAAAAATAAGAATCGGTGTCAAAATGAGTAATTCAATATAGAGATCAAAGTTTATGAGTTCAACGACATGTTAATTTCAAAAGATATGATGTTCAATGATTCGAAGTGTTCAAAGTTCAATGTTTCAAAAGTGTTTGGAGTTCAATAATTCAACATAAAGTATCTGTATGCCCTAGTCAAGCCCACAGGTAGGGTCCAGATCTTGTGTCAAACCCCACAAGTAGAGCTAATGTCCTTGTTGTAACCCCAAAGGTCGAATTCTGATATTTTGTTTAGCCCTAGAAGTAAGACCCAAAAACCTATGAAACTAAAGAGTATGGTCTGGAGCACTTTCTCACACTCAGCCTTGTGAGTAAGCCCAAAGAGTCAAAGGTCAAGCTTAGCCCGATGACAAGGCCCAAAAGTTGATGGTCACACTTAGCCTTGTGACGGGGCCCAAAATCAGTCAAAGGTTTGAAATCCAATAAGGTGCACATCAATAAGTTTGAAGATTCACATGGTTTCAATTATCAAAATATTTCTATAATTCATAAAATGAACATATGCATAGAATTTCCATGATTCAATCATTTCAAGGGTATATGATTCACTTAAAATCAATGTTGATTCGATGTTCATAAGATCAGAGTTGCAATAATTCACTAAGATTTCACATAAATCAATTATTCAAAACATGTAATAGGATTCAATGGTCCGCATGGTTCATATAATCACATAGGGAGCCTAGAGTTTAATAGAATCAATGAGTTCAATACAAATTTATAGAAATTCAAAATTTCAAATGATTTTCCAATAAATCAAAGAATAGAGATCAACTGAATAACACTTATAGTGTTCCAAACAAAGGTCAAAGCAACGTTGTTTATCAATTTGATAAATAATAGTGTAGATCTTAAAGGATTCACAATTTCACACAGATTTGCAAAGATTCACATGGGAAAAATTCATATTTTATATGATCCAAAGGTTTCAATAAAGTAAATCAGTCCACACAATATCTAATGATAATAATCTTTCACGAAATAGGTGTAGATCTAAAAATCAAGCAAAATTTAATGGTTCAAAACATAGATCTATAGAATCTTCAAAAGTTCAAAGAAGAAAAGAGTTATACCAAGCCTTGAGAGAATAAATACTTACTAAGCAAGTTAGAATTCATAAATCTAGCATGGTTCAATAGATTGAATTCAAGGATTTTCAAAAACCTCAAAGGATCCAAGGATAACATCACATAATATGAAAATCATAAGAGGAAAATACATCACATCACCCACAGTAAGGAAGATTACTTACCAAAGAGGCTTGGATTCAAGGATTAAGTAGGATTCAATGGTTTAGAGCATAGCTCTACAGAAATTTTAGAGGATTCACACACAAGTTCACACAATCTAAGAATTCCAAGAAGGAAATACGACATAGTAGCCATAGTTAGAAAAATTAATTACTAAGAAGCTTAAATCTAAGAATTAATCCAAGGTCAAGGGTTTAGCCAATGATTTTCCATAATTTCAGAAGATTTCCAAAGAGAAGGTTCATCATATCATAAATAGAAAGTAAGATTACTTAATATCTTTCCAAATTCAAAGCTCTTTGCCAAAACTTCTCCACTTCAATCTCTCAAATCACCCTTTTTTATAATATTATACTAAATCTAACATCAAATGAAGTAAAGTAAGATGATCAATGGAAGAAATGATATAATCTAGCAAAAACTTCTAAAGATGGGTTAAACTTACCAAATTGGGGAAAACTCCCACTCTTCTCTCCCAAATCTCTCTCACCCTTCCTTTCTGTGTTTTGGATCCAAATGAGGTCACAATATGGTTATATTTCATCAAAAATGAGATCTCACTCATGTGGGGATCGAATGAAAAAAAGCCACGTAATTTTGCACGTCATTTTTTTCTCCAAAATCGAATCGTGACCTATGTGTGTCACTGTAATGACCTCAAACCCAGATTCATGTATGGATCAGTGAGCATCCCAAATTCAAATCGTTATATTACATTGATTTGAAAACCAATGTTCACAATCCGATATTCATAATTCAATAACCAATTATCTATAGAAGCATATTCACATTCTTAGTTCAATAATTGCATAAGTGTACATCAATATCACATAGATCATAATAATTCAATAATCAATTGTCACAGCGGATAGTAATGTTATAATCTCCAATATCAATTCAAAATAGTACTAACACATCCACATAAAGTAGGAGTCAATAGTTTATATCAATAGAGTGTCCTTTCACCCAAATCATAAGACAAAGGGAAAATAGAATAACCACTATACCAAAAGTATGGACCCAAAATAAAAGGGTCCTATAACATGTCCAAAATAACAATAAATAATAAAAGGAAAGCTGAGGATATCATAACAAGTCTCTTGGATGAAGGACCTGAAATAATAGTCAATCTAAAAAATAAACCGACTAGGTTAGTTTCAACCTGTAAGCAATCTAACTAACTATAGACAATATGAAGCAAAACATAAATCTGAGTACTAACATGTCCAAAAGTGAATACGAAACTAAATAGAGGTCAAAATACTAATCATAATCATGCTAGCACAAACATAACAATAACCAAATGTCAAACTGAAGTCAAATGTTCAAAACAAGTTCTAAGTTCATTATGGAATCTTGACTTCACAATTCAAAGTTCAATACTAAATACAGATTAAGAATCGGTGTCTAAATAATTAATTTGATACGGAAATAAAAACTCATAGGTTCGATGACATATATTAGTTTCAAAAGATTCAATATTCAATTATTTGAAGTGTTCAGAGTTTAATGTACAAAAGTCTAAAGTTCATATGGTTCAAAGTGTTTAAAGTTTGATATTCAAACTGTTCGGAGTTTGATAATTCAAAGTGTTCAAAGTTTGATAATTCAAAGTATTCCAAAGTTTGATGTTTGAAAGGTTCAATTTTCAATGTTCCAATGATTCAATGTAAAGTAATCATATGCTCTGGTCAATCCCACAAGCCTGATCTCGTGCTAAATCCCATAAGTAGGGCCAATGTCCATGTTGTAACCCCAAGGGTAAGGTCCTGATCTATTATTTAATCTCTAGAAGTAGGGACAATATCCGAGAACTAAAGAGCTTGTCCAAAGTACTTTCTCATACATAGTTTTGTGAATAGGCCCAAAGAGTCAAGGACACACTTAGCCCGGTGTCAAGGCCTACATAATCAATGGTCACACTTAGCCTTGTGACAAGACCCAAAATGGGTCAAAGGTTCGAAATCCAATAGGGTTCACATCAATAAATTTGAAATTCACATAGTTTTGATAATAGAAATATTTCTATAATGCATAAACAACTTAGGCATAGCATTGCCGTGATTCAATCATTTCATAGGCATATGGTTTACTTAGATTCAATGTAAGTACATGATTCGATATTTATAAGACCAGAGACAAAATAATTCACTAAAATTTCACATAAAATCAATGATTTAAAGCATGTACTAAGATTTGATAGTCCACATAGTTCATATAATCACATAAGATGTATAGAGTCCAATATAATGAATTCAATACAAATTTACAGAAATTTAGAAGTTTACATGATTTTTTAATGAATCTAATCATAGAGATCATCCAAATATCACTTCTAGTGTTTCAAACAAAGGGAAAAACAAGATTGCCTTTTAAATTGATCATTGATAGTGTAGATCTTAAAGGATTCACATGTTCACATAGATTTTCAAAAGTTTACATTAGAAAAATTCAGATTTCACATGATCTAAAGGATTGAATGAAGGAAAACAGTCCACCCAAAGTTTAAGAATAATAATCTTTCATAAAATAGGTGTAGGTCTAAAGATCAAACAAGATTCAAAGGTTCAAAGCATGGATTTATAGAATTTTCAGATATTCCAATGAGAAATGGGTTTTACCAAGCATAAAGAGCAAAATACTTACTAAGCAAGTTTGTGGATGTGGGGCGCCCACTTTGACTCGCGGGTCACTGATCCCTCCTTTCTTTCTTTTCGGTAAAAATTTGGGTGCTGACAATGTTAGAATTCATGGATCTAGCATGGTTTTATGAGTTGAATTCAAAGATTTTTAATAATCTTAAAGGGTATGGATAACATCACATAATCTAAAAATCAAAAATAGGAATCACATCACATCACCCATAGTAAACAAGATTACTTACAATCCTTTCAAAATCTTTAGCTCATTGCCAAGCTCCTTCACCTCAACCTCTCATATCACCTTGTTCTACAATATTGGAGTAGATCTAAAATCAAATTAATGAACTAAGTACTTTGTAGAAGAAAATCACTTATCTTAGCAAAAATTCTCAAAAATGGGTTGAACTTACCAAATTGGGGAAGAATCTCTTCTCATTCCTTTCCAAATCTCTCAATTCTCTCTTTTTTCCTTTCTATGTTCTAAGAGGTATAATAGATCCAATTGAGGTCATATAGTGGTTATAAATCATCATAAACGAGATCTCACTCGTGTGGGGGTCAAATAGAAATAAGCCACGTCACATGAGTGGCAAAAATCATAATTTCAGACTTTGCAAGATTTTCAAGCATGATCGATCGTGAGATCCATGATTGATCATTGGCCTTTTAGAAAACTTCTGAGAGCCAAGCTCCTTCTCTTGTGACCGATCACGCTAAAATCTTGCCCTCGTGATCAATCATGAGATCCATGATTGATCATGATTTTCCCAAAAAATTCTACACTGACCTCTTGTGGGGAAATGGGCATAATTTTTTCTACAAAACTTTGAATTACAAACTGTTTGAGTCATTGAAAAGTAGATTTGAAGATATTTTAAGTGATGTATAACTCATACTCAAATTTACTTGGGATTGTTACAAGTGTGCTCATGAAGTTACCCTAATTATGCTATGAATCAACTTTAGAATTTGACAAGTTTGAGACTTATCTTTGTTTCCCTCACTTTTAATACATTCTATTGGATCCCAAACACTACAAACGTGCTTAGGATTTGATAGAAAAACTTAGAGATTTCCTAAAGTAAGAATGACATTAGGGCCCACACATCAGTGCCAAAAAGTGAAAAGCATCTCCCAAAAAGTGTATATCACTTTTTTAGCGCTGATGTGTCAGCCCTAATGTCATTTTTTACTTAAGGCACTTTTTAAATTGTCCTACCAAATCCCGGCCCCTACAAATGAGTTTCTAAAAAATGTTAAAAGACAATTTTACCCTTAAATAGGAAAAATTACATTTTTACCCTTCTAAGGCATTACGGAGTATTACATCCTCCCCCCTTATAAAAATTCAATCCCTGAATTTGTGCATACCTTGGTTTTGGAATAGATGTGAGCACTTGACTATCATATCATCCTCTCATTCCCAAGTAGATTCTTCGTAGGTGTGGTTGTGCTATAGTACTTTCACATATGAGATGCTCTTAGAATGCCACATTTTCTCCTTGCGATTGATGATCATAACGGGTTGTTCATTATATGATAGATCTTCTTTGATATCCAATAGAATGTAGTCCAACACATTAGAAGGGTCTCACATGTACCTCCTTAGCATGGATACGTGGAACATGTTGTGGACATGGGATAATTCTAGCGATAGTGCCAAACTGTAAGCCACAACCCCAATCCTCCTTAACACTTCAAATGATCCAAAAAATCTTGGTTCTAATTTACCATTTTTTTTTTCAAATTGGGTCACTCTCTTAGATTGAGATACCTTCAAGAATACATAATCACCCGTTTCAAACTCGAGTTCCTTCCTTTTATCGGCATAACTCTTTTGTTGACTTTGGGTTATTCGCAGTTTGTCACTGATAACCTTGATCTTTTCTTTAGTGATTTGTATCAATTTAGGCCCGATAAGCTGTTTTTCTTCAACCACTTCCCAACATATGGGTGATCAACACCTTCTGCCATAAAGGGGTTCAAATGAGGTCATTTCTATACTAGCCTAGTAGCTGTTGTTAAAGAAAAACTCTACTAGAGGTAAATGGGTATCCCAACTTCCCTTGAAGTCAAATGCACAAGCTCATAGCATGTCTTCAGTCACACTCGTTGGTCTAGGCCAACTCATCACAACTTCAACCTTCTTGAGGTCAACAAGAATATCGTGCTTGGAGATAACATTATCCAAGAATGATACTCAATTTAGCCAAAATTCACACTTGCTGAATTTTGAGTAGAGTTTGTTCTTCCTCAAAGTATGCAAAGCAACCCATAAGTGTTCTTTGTGTTCTTGGTTGTTTTCAGAATAGACTAAGATGTCATCAATGAATACAATTAGAAAATTGTCCAAAACCAGTTTAAACACCTAATTCATCAAATCCATAAAAGCGGCTCGTGCGTTGGTTAATCCAAAAGACATCACAAGAACCTCGTAGTGTCCATCACATATCTAAAATGCAGTTGGGTATGTCCTCAACTCATACCCTCAACTGGTGTTATCCTGACCTTAGATCAATCTTAGAAAATATTGTTGCTCCTTAAAGTTGATCAAACAAGTCATAAATCCTTGGGAGCAGGTACTTGTTCTTAATTACCACTTTGTTCAGCTATTGATAGTCAATGCATAACCACATTATCCCATCTTTCTTCTTCAAAAACAATATCGCTGCACCCCATGGTGACACACTGGGTCTAACGAAATCCTTGTAGAGAAGCTCTTACAACTGTACCTTAAGTTCTTTAAGCTCTGTTGGTATCATTCAATATGGACCTATGGAAATTGGTTCAGTGCCTGAAACCGAGTCAATCACAAATTCAATCTCACGATATGGGGGGTAAACCGGGTAAATCTTTAGGAAATACATATGTGAACTCCTTTATAATTGGTACATTTTCTGCCATTGAGTTATTGTTTCGGTCTTCCATGATATAAGCTACATAGCCTTGTCCTCCCATGTGGAGTATGTTCCCAGCTTGGATAGCCAAGATCAAACATGGAAATGAATTTTTTCATGGTCTCTTGAAAAGAGAACTCTGCTTAGCCTGGTATTTGGAATACCATTGTAACAATGGATTATGGCATGGTAAGAAGCTAAGAAGTCCATTCCCAAAATGATGTCAAAGTCATCCAGGTCTAACAATGTAAGGCCAACGGTCAACTCTCTATCCCCAATCCTAAGTGTATAAGTCATACACACAAGTTCTGCTAACATAGTCTTGCCCAACAGAGTAGAAACAATCAAAATATAATCCATGTGCATTAGTGTAGTGTTGGCATGTATCACAAAATTATGTACAAAATAAGAGGGTGTGGATCTGGGATCAATCAAGACATGTAAATCATAAGAAAACAATTGAAGTTTACCTAACACCACTGTCTTCGATGCCTCAACATCTTATTCAGTAACAACATAGGCTTTGCCTCGAACTCTTATGCTCTGATCATTGCCAAGTGGTTTGACTGTGGCCGGTGTCTAAAGAAGTGGACAATCCCTAATCATGTGTGGCACTTGAAGAAAGTGCCAGCTACCCATCAACACAAACCAAAGTGGGTCTTACTGTATCTACTACATGTAGTCATAGGTGCCCCCGGCTCAGGTTCTATCCTCCTTTGGTGTTCAGTTCGAGCAAAGTCACCTTGGCGAGGTGCCTAAGTCACATCTCTCTTTCTTCCCTTGCCATAGAATCTTTACATCTCATAGCTCTCATGTTTAACAATACAAGCAGTCTTAACCACATCCAAGAAGTTGTTCAGTCATAGCATAGACATACGAGAGCAAATGCTAGTCTTGAGGCCTTGTTGAAATTTGTGTGCCTTCGTGGCTTCATTAGCAATAATCTATGGAGAAAAACATGTTAGCTCTATAAATTTAGCTTTATACTAGAGTACTGTCATGTTGTCTTACACAAGCTCGAGGAATTCCAGATCTTCCTTGTGAACACTGGGAGGAAAGTAATAGTTCCTAAACACCTCAAAAAATGCCTCCTAAGTAGGGTGCTTATCATACTCTCCCATAAAAGTGTCCCTCATGGTGTTCCACTAATGTTCAGCATCACCCTTCATCATGAACGTAGTTAATGAAACGCACTGGTCATCCATGCAGCCAATAACTTCAAAAATATTTTCAAGCATCAACCAAGACTCGGCCTACATAGGGTTTATGGTTCCCCTAAACTCTAGTGACCTCATCCTTTAGAAGTGATCAATCATATGGTTCTCATTTTCATTGCCCCTCTCTCTCAATTGTCTCTCATTAGTGATATGTTCCTTCATAACTTTAGCTAGGCTTTGAATATATCCCAATATTCCCTCCAAAGGGTTTCTCTCTGGTGCCGAAGTAGATGATGTCCCTCTTATTATCATCCTTGGGGGCATTTTACAACTAAAACAAGCAATAACACACTTAGATTCATAGAGAATTCTAAGGTATGAAAATAATTAACTAATATCCTAAGGCATGATTAATTATAAGATCTTCAAGTATAGTTCTAAGTATAATCCTCAAATATAAGATCAATCATCAATGCAAAATAGTCTAAACTTAATTCTTCAAAATATTCAATTGTTTTCCAATTTATCTTCCTTTCAACTCTAAACATTCACATAATAACTTGTCCAGTATAGTCTACAAAATCCAAATATGTAGATTGTTGGAAATATTTGTCCTGACAAAGCCATTCACATAAAATATAAGCATGATTAATTAATTATTTAATTCATAATAATTAATATTCTATCATCACATGAATTTGTTTCTTTATATGGGTAATTATTTGATCTCATGAGATGAGATAG
>JAOXJP010228068.1:0-11188 GCA_025762735.1 Platanus orientalis | reverse complement strand
CTCCTTATATTCTTTTTGTGATTTTATTTTCTAAATCTTATATTTCCATGGCTACTTGCTTAATTTTAAACTATATTCTTGATTTATTTGTTTCCGCACCTTTATTGTAAATTATTTGTGAGCCTTGGAAATTATTTCACATCAATTTTTGGTATCTTCCCTTTGTATTGCATCAATTTTTGGTGTCAAAGTCAGGTTCCAACTAATTCCTATCTAGTTGGGTTCCTATAAGTTTCTTATTTTTAAGGTTTTCTCAGTTAGTTCCATCTAGTTGAAATCCAAAAAGTCTTCCAATTGTCCACATCAGGAGTTATGAAGATCCTATATGTTCGCATCATCGGAAACTCTACCATGATCCTCAGACTTTTCAAAGATTTGAAAGCAAGATAAAAAATATAGGGGACCATGAACTCATGCAATAACTCAACCGATTAGAAAGAGTAAAGAAAGATGATTGTTTTGATTATTGGCATTACATGATCCTTAAAGGTCAACGTGGTATTATTCAGTCCATGCTTCAAGAAATTGAAAGGCAGAAAGAGTTTATATAACAACTCAAGAGTTGCTTGATTTGATCCAAGCTATGCAAGAAGAATTCATAGCAGAATGCAAAGCTAAAATTGAGATTCATACTTTAGTTCCAGTTCAAAAGCCTGAATCTACAAACTAGACAACCGCCTAGAAAAAGTCAAAAACCAGAAAAAAAGAGATCAAGGCGAAAGAATTCTTGCAAAGATAACATACTTGGATCACTTCCTCTTACCATGTTGCAGATCATCACCAAAGGCCAGACTTTACCAAAACTCGAGAAGATTCCAACTCGATCAAAAGCCCGAAAACAAAACTAGATCAAGATCTAAGTCCAAGCTTCCATCTAATCCAAAAGTTAAATGCAAGTCATTAATTCTAGGACCTTCACCACATCTACAACCTTTGTTGTGGACTCCTGAAATATTACCAAGCTATGAAAGATGCGAACAATCAAATTTAAGGTCAAATTTCTTCCTACCCCGGGAGAATGATGCGAACAATTAAGTAAGACTTATGTATGTACCCCCACACAAGAGGGAACGGTTTAAATTTATATGTTACATGGGGTCAATACAAATTTTGTAAGGGGTGGGTAATTTTGTAATAAGGCTAATAGTGTCATATTTAGTTTAGTGTTTTTTAGTTTTTAGTTGTAATCCCGTTTTTCACTTTGGACCCAGTTTTTTTATGGCCAAAACTTGACTTTTTGATTTGACTTTGGTGTAATGAAATAGGTTATTTAATTACATTTCTAATGAGATCAAGATTGCGCAAATTCGAGGTGATTTGGGAAAGTTATGACTAAATTACTAAAGGGTGGTTACTAAAACCGGGAATAGTGTTTTTTAGAAATTCTTAAGTTTTAATTTCTTAGGAAAGTAAGTTTTTAAAAAGTATTTATGTTTTAGAAAACTTGGCTAGCAAATTTAGGATTTTAGGAAGTTTTTAATTTTAGCAAGTTTATTATTATTTAACTTTGTAAGCCTATTTAAAAGCAATCCCTCTCCTATAATTGGATAGTGAAGAATAAACAAATTTTTGAAGATTTGGGTGTTGCCAAGGTGTGGCTGTAGCAATGTTCTCTTTCTCCAAAGGTTGATGCCACTCATAGCTCTCTTCTTTCTTTTTATTCTATAGGTGTAGCTGCAAGCTCCCTCTTTCCTTTAAGGTACTTATCTATTTTTTTTCTTTCTTAGTCTCTTTTTCTTTTTCTCTTATATTCTTTTTTATTCTGCGTCTTCCT
This sequence comes from Platanus orientalis, assembly GCA_025762735.1. Taxonomy (NCBI): domain Eukaryota; kingdom Viridiplantae; phylum Streptophyta; class Magnoliopsida; order Proteales; family Platanaceae; genus Platanus; species Platanus orientalis. The sequence goes on along the minus strand of JAOXJP010228068.1, from coordinate 9,414 downwards.
TCTATTAAAACCTTCATTAAAGAACCTTTACTTTTTTCTAAAATTCTTTAATTTGACCCATCAAATCTTATCGGAATTTTATAAAATGTAAATTATAGAACTCTAGAACATGTTAGAAATGACCATAAAAAATTTTAGAATTTTTTGAAACGTAAGAGGGGGGTATTTTGGTAATTTTTGGATTTTATGTCCAATACTACGAAAATACCCTTTTTGGGTCTTTTATTCTATTTTCTTATATTTTTTTGTTCTAACTCCTTATATTTTTTTTATGATTTTATTTTCTGAATCTTAAATTTCCATGGCTACTTGCTTAATTTTAAACTATATTCTTGATTTATTTGCTTCCGCGCCTTTATTTTAAATTATTTGTGGGCCTTGGAAATTATTCCACATCAATTTTTGGTATCTTCCCTTTATACTGCATCACATGGTCATGTATCAGTAACTAACTATAGTCATGCTAATTTGACTTCTTTTTCTCTTGTCACTTGTCCTATGTCTCTTACTTCTTGTAACTTCCTCCTTATAGAAAGATGTCTTCCTTGCTATTTAGTTGCTTGTTCCAAATTCTTCAAATCACAAAGCGCCACCTATTCCTCCGATAACTTCTTCCACTTCTATCTCTATTCTGCTGATCTTTCCACCATTCATGATGTGACACATATTAGTTAACTAATATTACTACTCCGCAAATGCTCGTTACTGTCATTCCCATTCTACTTTATCTATCCACATGGTAAAATCAAACTCCTTTTATCATTTAAGTTATAGCTAGAAACAAGCAATTGCCTTCTTTTATCAAAAGAAATATTTTCTCACCTAAAAAAAAAAAAACTGTTTGCCTTCCTTTTATCCTATAGCCATTTCTTTACTTTCCATGTGACTTAATCCTATCTTCTCATTCCTAGCTGTAGGATTTCGACACCAACAATGCCCCCCTTGGCATTTTGAATTTTAAATTTGAAATGAGGTGATTTAATCTTCCCTATATGTCAAGTCGAAATCCCATTTTTCATATTTTTCTTTCATTCCTAATTCCTACACGTGGCAGCTCCCCATTTCCTTCATGTGAACCAAGGAACTTCTTCATAAACCTCCTTTCTCCCATCTTTTCTTCAATCAGTTTTCTACGATTTCCAAGGTTTTTTGTTGGATCCCTTCCCCTTTCATTATTATCCATCTTATCCTTCTTTATTTAAACCTTTTAATTCCTTTTTTTCTTTCTTCACTCATTTTCCCACATTCATTTATTCTTTTTTCTACAAGTTTTCCTTAATGGTGTCCACCTTTGCAACTGCCTCTTCCTCACCATCTTTTTCTACAGATAAAGGCCTCATTAGTACAACTAATTACTCCAATCAAGTACTTTCACTCTTAATGACTCTCCTTACATTGGTCCTTTCCCTATGAAAAATTTAAATGAATTGTTCTCGTATAAAAATTCAAAGTATTTTCTTTTGGCCTTTGACTCATTAAACTGGTGGCCAATTTGTTGGGGAGAATATCTGCTAAGGTTGAAGCTGTGGAGTTGTTTGAAGGCTTTTCGGCTAGTGAAGAGAGCCCGACTGTTCCTTTTATTCAATTTATCGACGACTCATTCTTTTTTAAAGTGGATATGGAGTGCCTCAGAAATATAAGGTGTATCCTCTTGATCGTTAAGGCTGCTACGAGGTTAAAACTTGAAAGTTAATTGGAGTAAATCAACGCTAAATCCTGTTGCAATAGTGCCTGAGATTGAGGAGATGAACAATGTCCTTGGGTGTGAGGTGCTTCCCTTGCTTTCTTCTTACCTTGATCTCCCGTTGGGTGTGAAGGCATCTTACTCTTCGATTTGGAATCCAATGCTAGAAAAGTTGGGCAATAAATTGGCAAATTGGATAGGTAATTATCTTTCGCATGGTGGGAGATTAATTTTGTTATAGAGTGTGCTTGCTAGTGTGCCTATTTATTTCCTTTCCCTTTTCAAGGCTCCAGCTTCTATTGTTGGAAAGATGGAGAGAATGCAGCGAGATTTCTTGTAGGGTTCAAGTCAAGGGAAGTAGAAGATTCACTAGTTGGATTGGGATAACATTTGTAGTGTGGTGACCTAAGGGGGATTGGGTATTCGATCTATGAAGGAGATGAACATTGTTTTGCTCATCAAGTGGTTATGAAGGTTTAGGTATGAAAGAAACACGATTTGGAGGTGTTTTGATTTCGGCAAAGCATGGAGAAGATAGGAATGGTTCGTTTAGTGGAACACCGGTGGGGCTTATGGGATGTGGAGTCTAGAAGGGCATCATGTCTGTTATGGAAGAGTGTTTTAGGGTTGTAAAGTTCAAAGTTAACAAGGGTAATAGGGTGAGCTTTCGGTAGGATGTGTGGTGGACTAGAGAGCCTCTCAACATTCTTTTTCCCTCTTGTTTTGGGTTGGCCACCTCTAAGCATGAGTCGGTGCAAGACCATTTGATTCGTTCTAGAGTCTTTTGCTCATGGGATCTCAAGCCTAGAAGGAATTGAACAACTAGGGCAATGGCGAAATGGGGTTGTTAATGGATATTTTGGAGAAGTATCAGGTTGGTGATCAGGAGCTAGAGGATGAAATGATTTGGGTATGTGATGAGGATAGAGGGTTCTCTGTCTCATCAATGTATGGCACGCTTTGTCCTTAAAAGCCGAAATTCTCTCCTAGGATTTATGTTTGGAATCCTCAAAGACAACTTAAACTCTCATTCTTTATGTGGAGATTATGGTGGAATTGTGGTCGAACTATTGACAATCTTATTCGTCGAGGGTTATGGATTACCAACTGGTGTTGTTTATGCATATTAGGGAGGGAATCTTTGGGTCACCTTTTCCTTCACTGCCTATGGGTGTCTCACTTATGGAATTAATTTCTTGATCGTTTTGGTGTGGTGTGGGCCTAACCCAATTATATTAGAGGCTTGATTGAGTGTTGACCTTCTCAGCGATGCAGAGATTGGAGTCTAATGGGTAGGTAGATTTGGTGTTTAATTCCAGCAGCCCTTTCATGGCTGGTTTGGGAGGAGCATAATAGGAGACTGTTTGCCAGCACTCAGGGTCAGTCTTGGAGGGTGTTGGATGATATCCTTTCTAAGATCCATGCTTGGCTCTTTGTCTCCTCTAATAGGGATTGCATCCCTTTTGAGTTGTGGGTGTTCGAATGGGATCCGACAATCTTCCATATTGTTTAGTCTTCTTTGTTGTCTTTTAGCATTTCTCATGCTATTGTATTTTTCTCATTGATTGCTTGATCAATATATTACCTTATCATTTAAAAAAAAAAAGAAGATCAATTGGCTTAACCAATTTTAGAATTCTTTTGGACCAGTCTGGGAAGAAATTGGTATTTTTGAATTGATTTAGCTTTTCGGTCATTCCGTCAATATAAGCCAGTGTCTCCTTGCCACAATGTTATGTTTTTGGAGCTCTGCCATTATAATTACTTTTATTTAGGGCATGGGTAAATGGCTCCCATGTCAACACAAGAACGTTGTGCTTTTCTCCTTTATTGGATTTATCATTTCATTGTCTATGTTCCTTTGAGCAACATGACCAAGGAGTATGGCTATGTTGCTTATGCTTTCTCAAGAGTCAGAGAACTTGCGATGGGTCATTTCCTTTTAGCCTACCTATATAGAGGTCTTCATAACCTAAGGTCATTACCCAGTGCTAGTTTCATAACTATGGGGTGCTGGGAGGGTTGGACTGGAGACGGACCTAATTAACCTTTGCCTTTTTTTGCACAAAGTAGCTGCTCACGAGATTCAAACCCGTGTTTTCATGTTGGCAGCCCAAGAGGTCTTTGTTGATGCATATTGTCAATTCCATATTGTATAAAATACATGGAGTGGTAGAGTAGGCATGACATCAGTGCATTGCATACTTTAGGTTATGTCTGTAATCATCAAGTGTTAGTTTCCAAGAAGGAAGTCGAGCTTCATCACTTGAAGTTGAGGATGATTTATTCTCAAGATTGCCAAGGTTTGAAAGCTTGAAGACTCGAGGTTCATCAAGCTCAAGAAATATTTGTGAAGGTATATAACATGATAGACCTAGGTTAAAAAGATCAAAAGACCTTTACATAGTCTTATGGACCAACCCATGCCTCCTACATAGATTTCCAAGTGAGTGGGAGTAGGATCAAGGCATTCTAGTAGAAAAATAGGGGAATTGGATAGATCTGGATGGGGTCGGATCTATCCGCCCTTAGCGGATCGATCCGCTACTTACCAGATCAATCCGAAAAAGCTCGGGTGTCTTAGACTGAGACACCGGATCAATCCGAAATCGCAAAAATTCAAAAATAAAAATAGATCAATGTTTGCGATTTTTTGACCGTTAGGGTAGATGCCAAATCAAGGGTGCACGACTGTGCTCATCCCCTATAATTATGAAAGAAGCTCAAATGAGCTCTCTAACACACCAATCCACATTGAATACAAAAGAGAAGAGAGAGTTAAGGAATTTACACCTCCCAATTACCAAAGGCTCTCTCCTATGAGCATTGATTGAAGATCAAGGAGCCTTTAAGTGCTTTTTTGGCACTCCACACTTGAAGAACTAGAAGAAGGAAGTAAGGAGAAGGGTTTACTTGAGAGTAAACCCTTGTGAGAAGCTCCAAGAAGCAAAAAGGCACTCTTGGAAGCTTGGTGGAACCTATTGGCATACAAGCTCAACAAAGGAGCAACCACTTATATGTGCATCACGCAATACATCAACCTTTTGAGGTAACTTGTATTGAATTTTGTTTATATTGAGATCTTAGCACCCATTGGAGTCATTGGGTGTAGACCACACCCGCCAGAGACACCGGGTGTAGACCACAATACTATCGCTGGAGACATCGGTAGTGTAGATCATAATCGTCGGAGACACCGGATATAGACCTCTCCCACCGGAGACATCGGGAGTAGAGCTTGCTATGCAAGTAGATAAGTTTTGCAATTTTAACCTTGATTGTAATGTAATTCAATTTAAATAAAATTTAGTAGCTTGGTTGTGAGCTTTGAAAGTAGATGTAGGCCGGAGTGCCAAACCACTATAAACATTGTGTTGTGTGTATGCGTGTGGTGTGTAAATTGTCTCTTTTCTTGGTTTTTACATGGCATGTATAACATATTTCATATGATTTTTCATAATTGCTATTAAGTAAGATATTAACCAATTGAAAGATTGAAATCAATAATTGCCATCATCTTGCACTTGTGATAATGAAACTATATCCTTATGTGCACTAAATTCCAACATACATAATAATATCTAAATTGGAATTTTGAGAGGAATCAATTAAAAGAATTTTATAATCCTATTCACCCCCCCCCCTCTAGGATAAAACTCGGACTTGCAGTCTTCATAACCTGTCTTCCAAAAATCTCCATTCTTGTGTCAACCTCCTTTAATTCCTCTAATGGTGGCTTTATGAATATTTTGTAGATTTAAAAGCCCTTTAAACCCGTTGTTCCTCTAACAAATCAATTTTCTTCCTGTGGTTGCTAATAGGTAATGGAAATACCAAAATTTTTTCCCTTTAAGACTTATATAAACTTATTTTGAGATTTATCAATCAATCATCTAGAGTATTTATTTGTTCCTTTCATTGGGTGCCAATGTGACACCAAATGGTATTCTGGTAATGAAGGTGATCCTTCGGACAAATAATAGCAAAAAAAGGAGAAACAAAATGTGGGGTTCTTACCTCATCCATCGAGAAATGAACAATAGTGGATTCTTCGATCCACTAAACAAGAAATTAGGAGTAGAACTAGGTTTAGGACAGGTTCAACATTCTTCTAAAAAGAAGAGGGTGGGTCCTTATTTATAGGATGAGTATGTTTGGGACAGGTTCAGCATTATTTTAAAAGCTTAAAAGGGTTCGTGGGATGCTTTTTTCATTTTAACAAATGATTTCACACGAAACCAATTGTTCAACCATATACGGTTTTTATAGACAGTAAATCCATATATATATGTATTCCTATGTCACCCGTTTATTTTTTGCAATCTCTAAAATATGCTTAGAATTGACATTCTATGGGCCTTGATGGCCTACCATAATGGTATTTCCTGTAAGTTCATAGCAGATCTGACTAAATTATTGAACATCAACAAAAAGAAATGAATTGTATGATGTGGGGTCATTTAAGCTCCTAGGTATTGGCAGTGCCTAAGGTTGAATACCATGCAAAAGAAAATACAAGGTGTTTTTTAGACCCTAAGCCAAAATTAATAGTTGACATTTATAGTTTTTAATTTTGGTTAAGAAAATTTAGGATCAATGAGTGGAAACAATTGAATGTTTGGATCAAAGATAAGTGACTAGATGTGTAGAAGTAAGATCATTTTTAGTTCTCCTATGAACAAAATAAAATTATTGGTAAGGACACAAGTATCATTAATATTAGTTTTAATATTGTTGCACATTTTGAATTCAATGTTACTTTTTCTAAATTTCAGCTAGATCATACTATAATCCATTTATAGGTAATTGTGAGAATAAATATTTATGTAAACTCATTCCAATTTTTGTTTGATTGATTGTTTGAATTTTGTCATCACACTTCATATTTGTGACAGGTAGACATTATGGAGATCATTCAACCGGTCTGGGAAATAGGGAAATGTTTATGGGTTCCTCTCAAACGCCAAATCAAATATGTCAGAAAAATTCCAGAAAATTTCAAGAAGCTCAATGAAGAAGCAGAAGATCTGTACGACAGGAAGGTATTTGTAGACAGAGAAATAGAGAGTGACAGCTTAAAAATGGTTACAAGAGAATGCGAAGTTTGGCTCAAGAAGGTGGATGAGATTAAAAATATCATGAATGGGATAGAAGCGAAGTTCAAAGAAAATAAGAAATGCTTTGGCAACTGGTGCCCCAACATCTGGTGGCGTATGAAGCTAGGTAAAAGTATATTGTCCATGAGAGAAGACATTGCTAAGCTCAAGAAGAAATCTAAGTTTAAGGGTGGTGTATTGGTTGTTGCTCCTCCAAAAATAGTTGAGACAACACCTTCAACAACCATAGAGGCTAATACATCAACTGGGCGCACTGTACAAGAAATATTAAGATGTTTGAGAGATGAGAAAGTCAAAAAGATTGGTGTGTGGGGCATGGGTGGTGTTGGCAAGACGACGGTGCTTAAAAATTTAAACAACTCACAGGAAATAATTCAGATGTTTCAAATTGTCATTTGGGTCACTGTTTCGAAAGAGTGGACTGTGAGAAAGGTGCAACAGGAGATTGCGAATCGTTGTTCACTAACACTGGAGGACAATGAATCCAATGATAGAGTTTCAAGAAAATTGTTCGAAAAGTTGGGAACAATGAAGTACTTACTACTTTTGGACGATATGTGGGATAGAGTAGATTTGGAGGCTGTGGGAGTCCCTAGTCCAACTAGAGAAGATGGTTGCAAGATAATATTAACGAGTCGATTTCTAAATGTGTGCCAACAAATGGAAACTGATAAGGAGATCAAGGTTGAAATCATGTCTCAAAAAGAGGCTTGGGATTTGTTTCACAAGAAAGTTGGTGATGTTGTGGATTCTTCAAATATTGAACCATTGGCTCGAAAAGTAATTGAGGAATGCGGTGGTTTACCACTTGTACTCATTGTGATTGGACGGTCCTTAAGAAAGGTGAATGATGTTAATGTGTGGAGCAACGCACTAACAAAGTTAAGGAGAGCTACATTTCAGATTTATGACATGGAAAAATCAGTGTTTGTACAATTGAAGTTTAGTTATGATCAATTAAAGGATGACAATGTAAAGAATTGCTTCTTGTATTGTGCATTGTACCCTGAGGATTTTGAGATTCCCATACCTCAATTGATAGAGCATTGGTGGACAGAGGGGTTCATTGATGGAAATCTAAATTTTGGTGAGGCATATGACGAAGGTCATGCTATATTGAATGACCTTACAAATGCTTGTTTGTTGGAAAGAATTGAGGATCATAATCTTCGATTAGTGAAAGTCAAGATGCATGATGTGATCAGAGATCTTGCATTAAGAATCACATCTTCTGAGGGAAAAGGTTTATGTAGATATGTGGTGAACGCAGGTGTTGGAATAATGGCAATGCCAAATGAGGAGGATTGGGAACAAGCCGAGAAGATGTCATTGATGCTTAGTAACTTGAGATTCCTACCTATGAGCCCTAATTGCACCTTTCTTGGAACATTACTGTTGCAAAATACTAACAACTGGAAGGAAATCTCAGAGTTAGAGTCATTCTTTGAGCATATGCACAGCCTTCGAGTCTTGAACTTATCAGGGACTGACATCAAAGAGCTACCAAGGTCTCTTCTCAACCTAACAAGCCTTCGTGGGTTATATTTATATCCCTGTTATGAATTGCAAACACTACCATCCAGAGTAGGACACCTCACTAGACTTGAAGTGCTTCATCTTGGACCATATGTTAACTACTTACCAATCGAGCTTGGAAAACTAACCTATCTTAAGAGCTTGCTGGATGTTCTGAAACTCCTACTGATATAATTCCCAATGGGTTGCTATCAAGACTCACTTCACTGGAAGACCTACACATACGTATGGATCGGAGAACATTGGAATTATGGTACAACAAGTATACAAAAGCTGTGGTGGGGGAGTTAGTTGGGTTGAAACAACTCATATCTCTATACTTTTACTTCCCAAAAGTGGAGTATTTGGAGTATTTTCTCCAAAGAAGTTACCATTGGAATGAACAACCGTTCTTCAAGTCATTCCGGTTTTTTGTTGGGATGTCAATGATGTATCGTTCTCCACTTCCTGATCGATATCTGGCATTAACCCAAGATGATGACATAATATCCAGTGTCGTAATTGGGGAGGTACTTTATCAATCTCATGCTTTTTGTTTAGAAAATAATAAGAGCTGTGAAAAGTTGTCAGATTTCTGGAGTTTGGAAATGATTAATGGGTTAGAATGTTGTAGAATCTATAACTGTGATGCAATTGAGACTCTGATTGATGGAAATGGTTTACCAAACTTGGAAGATTTGAATTTGGAGATTTTACCTCATTGAGGAGCATTTGGGTGGAGACAGTGCCACCTCAAAGTGTAACATTCTTAAGAGTATTGGAGATAACAGATTGTCCAAAGCTGAGTAATATTTTCTCACGAGGCATGATTCAGCATCTCTCCAACCTTGAAGAGCTTAATGTCAATGGTTATATGGAAATTGAAGAGATCGTGAGTGACGAAGATATGGCGATGGTTGTCGACAATGATGAAGATGTGGCAGTGGTACTTTTCCCCAGATTGAAGCAGCTGCAACTGTGGGACTTACCTAAACTAGATAGAATTTGCAAACGGGTTCCAAATCCAATAGCTTGGCCATCTTTACAAAGACTTTATATTCAGGATTGTCCAAATCTAAAGAATTTCCCTTTGAGCAG
>JAOXJP010228067.1:0-11188 GCA_025762735.1 Platanus orientalis | reverse complement strand
ATGCACTTAACATACCTACAATTATGTTCATCATTATTTATATGTTATTGTATTTGTATATGGTTTGGTTTTTCTACGATGTTTGGTTATGAAATATTCAATCATGATCTTTATAAATATACATGCTCGTAACAGTGTTTATTCATGTATGATGCACCTAACATACTTAAAATTAAGTTTTTCTTCAGTCAAACTTTTCATGAAAAGCATTATAAGAATTTTATGGATTTTTAGGAATTTTTTTTCAGATTTTGACTTTGGATGGGATTCGGACCGAACGATCCACAAGTGGATCATCAATCCAACGATCCGGATTGGTTTTGGGCCTAGACGATCTGTTCCGCTGACCCAAGTTTTTGAACCATGCTTGCTTGGTCCTACATCAAAGCTAGTTTATTCCTTGCTTGGTGCTGCATCATTAGTTTACCTAACAAATCCACTACCTAATCATAAAGATCCCGAGAAAACTCTATAGCCCGAGAAATGCCATAAGGAGAATTGGAAAGAACCTCCGAAACCTTCGCATCTTTATTTTAAAGGCGAAAAGTCTCAGAAAAGAGGATGAAAGGTGATCTCTCTACCATAAATCTTTCCAGAATCGAATAGAATTACCACTAGCCACCGAGAATCAGACATTATGAGCAAATAAAGGGAAGGAGATGATGTTTTTCTAATTCAAAAGATAAAAGAAGAGACTATTGGGATAACATACCACCCGTTTGAATGTCTGCCATACTTGTTGAGAATAGTGGAATGCCAAAAACTGCCACGTTCAAAGGAAAATCTCTAAATCCACTTAGCCAAAAGCATCACATTTCTTTCCTTTGAACACCCAATACCCACCCCGTCCTGTACACTTTGTCCTACAAACCTCATCCCATTTAACCAAATGATCACTCTTCTCAATAACTCCTTCCCACAGAAAAATCCCACTAACTTTTTTTCAAAATTTGAACCACCTTCATTAGCATTTTGAACAAACACATGTAATAAATTGGACTATTCAACATCACAGCTTTAATCAAAGTTATTCTTCCTCCCAACAAAATATACGACTTCTTCTAGTAGAATAGTTTCTTTTGCACCTTTTCCACCATAGGGTCCCAAAAAGAAGGTGATTTGGAATTACCACCCCTAAGAAGGCCACGATGCTTTAAAAGCCAATGATCAACTTTACATCCCAATATACCAGCAAAATTTAAAAGGTCCCCTTCCTCCACTCCAATTCCCGCCATACTAGATGTAGAATAATTTACTTTTAGCCCTAACATAGTTTCAAAGATCTGGAGAATGTACTTCAAGTGCAAAACTTGCTCGTTCAAATTCTTGATGAAACAAATAGTATCGTCTACAACTGCAAATGGGATATAGCAAAACCATCTCTCCCGACTTGGATTCCTTGAATAAGGGATAGAGAGAGTGCTCTGGACATCAAGGCACTAAAAGAGTCTACCACAATGGCAAATAGGAAGGGTGACAAAGAACCCTTTTGATGCCCCATTCAACATGATGGAGAAAACCAGATGGTCTTGACAACCAATAATCCACTTCTCACCAAAGCCTTTTTTCCTTAACACCCATCACAAGATATCCCAATTTGTTCTGTCATAAGCCTTCTCCAGATCAACACATTCATTGGCTATGGGAATGCCCTCCAAGATCTGTCTACACTTCACAAAAACGCCTTGAAAATAACCTTCTCCATCACTTCATGCGTCCTCAAGGAGAAAACTTTTGCAATAATTTTATACAGACTGCCAAGCAAACGGATAAGCCTAAAATCTGAAAGCTCTGAAGCCCCTTTCCTTTTTGGGGATGAGGATAAGAAAAGTTGCGTTAACACCCCTGTTTATTGTATCTCTTTCAAAAAATTCTGCACACACTTATATAAGGTCCTTTTTCAGAACATCTCAGCACTCTTGATATAAAAGGAAGGGGGCTTTGTGTCCCTAATCAGCTACTAATTGATGGGGCCTATTTCAATCTGCTTGCCAATGTCAATACGGCCTCTTAAGTTGTCCATCATCAAAATTATATCTAATATGGCCGCTTGGATGAAGAACTGAACCTTTGAAGGAATGGACTTCCACCAGATTTCCTTCCAAAGAAAGCTTTCTAGACATGGAGGGTAAGCACCCTAAAACATGACTTGACTGAAAAAAATGCCCCCTTTCAACATCCTCCACCTCCTATTATCTACCATATCTTGGTTGAAATCCACAAAAAGGGCTATCTCCCAATCATTCAATTCCATTCTCATAATTGGATGCAATATCTACAGGTTGTGATGATAATCTACATAATCTGCTATGGGCCTATGGCTAGCTTCTTATCCAAATCCTAACGGTCTCCTAAAACTCCAGCTTTAAAATTGCATCTCTGCACCATTTATCCTCCTAAAATTTAGCATCCCTCCCATCACCTATTCCTCCTACCACTACCCTCCTTGACTCCATATTTCTCATGATAACTTTCCACACACCTTTCCTGTACAACATATTCACCGGATTGCTCTCTCAGCTATTCAAGCTTACAATTATCAAAAGGAAAAAAAAAAAAAAAAAAACCTATTCAAGCTTACATATTTATCTTTCATCACCCTTCTCTACAGAATTTTTTTATCAATAAAGTAAGATTTTATTAAAACGCAAAAGGAGGACAAGCAAACACGCTTACTACCCTAGCTGCAAAAAATACATATAAATACACCAATAAAATTAGGTTAAATAAGAAACTGTGGCTTGATTACCAACATATCCCTAGATCATTGGCAACATCAGGTTCCACCAAAATAACATGAATTCCATCCAAAATCAACTTTTTCATATGGACTATGTACTTGGATAAAATTATTGCCCACGATCATTTTAAACTGTAGAGGTTGGAATTTGACTAATAGGTGTGTGATGTGCATGGGTGACGAGAAATCTGTTGACCATCTTTTAAACCATCCTCCAATGGAGTGTAAGATTTGGAATTTTCTTCTCTAACCTCAACGTGTCATGGTCTTTTCCTCACTCCATCCATGATCGATCTCCTTTAGAAAAGCACCTTGTTTTTTTAGAGATTAAAAGAGGAAGAACCTATTTAGTTTGGAGATTATTTTATACATTCTTCCCACCAAGTTGATTGGGCTGAAATCCTTGATACTTTTAGCACCTACTTTCTTAGGGATCAGATATATGAAAGTAGCATTACTACCCTTATCTAGGAAGGTCTTTTAGTAAAAGCCCCAAATACCTCTATAAAGTCATCTTTTAACAACTCTCAAAAATATCAAAAGACTTATCAAAAAGCCATCCACCTCAAAGCGTTATCTATTTCTAAGTACATAATTGCTCTTCTTATTTCCTCCTCAAAAGACCTTTCAATCATATCTCATAGAAAATCTAGAACCATATCGAACTCCAACCAGTCCACTTTCAGTCTCCGGGCTCATGGTTTTGAATATATCTCCTTTGAAAGGACACCACCCCAACTTAATTTTATATGCCCATTTCAAAGTCTCTTCACACACTACTAATCTATTCAAACTAGTGGTGCTCCTCCTATGACTATCTTGCAAAAAATCTTTTTATTTATTTATTTTGAGAGGTAAAAAGGTAATCTTTATTGAGAACATAAGAGAACAAAAACAAAACAAACCATCACCAAGAAGGTGAAGGAGAACAAGAAGAAAAAAAAAAGAAAAACAAATCAGAAAGGAAAAGACGCAGAAAACAAAAGCAAAAAAAAACACAAGCCTGCAAACTGCAACTCCTCACACCATAGAGAATACCAATCCCTCTCCTCAAAATCAACCCTGATAGATATCCAATCAAATAAAACTCTATAAATGGAAAGGGAAAGCTCCACATGGATCCTCCTCTTACCCTTGAAGATCCTGTAATTCCTCTCATTCTAGAGACCCCAACAAATAGCCCCGGAAGGAAGGCCCAAATGATAGTAGGAATACCCTCCAAGTCATGAAGCCGCCAGCCCAAGATCAACTCATAAAAATAGAAAGAATAGGACAAGAATCACGAAGATGAGGGAGAAAGAAACCCCAAACCATATTCACCATGAAACAATGAACAAACAGATGATCCACCAATTCCTCCTGCAAACAGAGGACACCTATTTGCCAAGTTACATTCCTTACTCTACAAATGGTTCAGGGTGAGAAATTTATCCAAATAAGCATTTCATACAAAACTTTTGAAGGAATACCCGGAACCCAAATGCCTTTGTGAGGAAACAAAGAGGACCTATGATTAACCATCTCCAGGTACAATGACTTAGGGGTGAACATACCTTTACTAGAAATAACCCTAGAAATTACTCATTCCCACCCATCACCCACAAAAGGATACCGCTTCAACCCATCAAACATACCCAACAACCTGGACATCTCACCTAACTTCTAATCATTCAAATTTCTATGAAACCTAGGCACCTAAATATTACTCAACTCATCAAAGAATCCACCACCAATACCAAAGGGTCTAAAGACAACGAGAACAAATTCATAAAAGATTCCTTAAGCCGAACCTCCCCAACCCATCTATCCTCCCAAAATATAATCCCTTTACCCAAATCGAGTTCAAATCAAATAAACTTCCAAAAAACATCTTTGATCAACTTAATGGATTTCCAAATACCGCACCCACATCTAAGACGCACCACCTTAGCCTCCCAAAACGACAATTCACCAAATCTAACCACCACCACATTGCGCCAAAGACTCTCTCTCTCTCTCAATCTCAGATCTCCAAAGCCATTTATCTAGTAACGCCCAATTGCAACACCTAATTGATCTCAAACGAAGACCACCAAAGGACTAAAAATAGAATTTTAATCCACAAGATAATGTACCAATGCTGCTCATCTGAATCATTCCACAAAAAAAATACAAAATTTTGTCTCAATTCTATTGGTCACCAATGTCGGGATGACAAAGAGAAAGAGATAGTAATTAGGAATCAAAGCCAAAGTTGCCCTTAATAATGTCAATCTACAACCTTTAGATAAGAGAGCAACCTTCCAAGAGTCAAGGGGTAAATCAATCCACTCAATCACCAGGTCCCACAAAACCTTGGACTTAAACTTTTCCCCCAAAGGCAACCCTAAATAGGACGGAAGAAAGCTTCCAATTTTAAAGCTCAAAATCCAAGCCAAACTATCAATATTAGTAACCTCCCCAATTAAAAACAGCTCACTTTTAACCAAATTTATATTTAGGCCCGACACCGCCTCAAAACAATGAAGAATAAACCTTAAGAAACCAAATTGGATCTCCTCTGTATCACAAAAGATCATGGTAACATCCATAAATTGCAAATGAGAGACCTAACACCCCCCAGTCCAAACCAAAAACCCCAAGATATACCCCACTTCAGCCTTCCTAATCATTTTACTCAAAACCTTAGACAACATGATAAACAAAAGAAGGGAAAGGGGATCACCCCACCTCAAGACCCTAGAACTTCTGAAAAATCCCACAAGACAATCATTGACCAAACCCGAGAAATTACCCATTCTAGTATAATAAAATATCCAACTTCTCTACTTGTCCCCAAAACTCATCCTCTCAAAAACATAATCCAAAAACTTTCAATTGACATGGTCATAAACTTTCTCTGAATCAAGCTTGCAAATCAACCCATTTTTAACAAATAACCTCATGTCTTCAATACATTCATTCGCAATAAGGATACTATCCAAGATATGCCTTCCTTCAACAAAAGCACTTTGGGACTGAGCAATAATACCATTCAAGACCACCTTAATGCTAAAAGTCAAAATCTTAGATATAATCTTATAAACATTACTAAAAAGACTAATAAGACGATAATCTTTCAGCTCCTTTGCATTGTGTTATTTTGGGATCAAAACAATAAAGGAGTTATTCAAAAGCTCGTAAAACACTTTCAAATAATAGAACTCCTTAAACACATTTATCAAGTCCCTCTTAACAATATCCCAACATTTCTTATAAAAAAATATAATGAAACCATCGGGATCAAGAGCCTTATCCCCATCCATGCCAAACACAACCTTCCAAACCTCCTCTTCTAAGAATGGCCTTAAGACTCAAAGACCCTCGATGAAGAAGAAATTCTGAATCGGGATGATGGAGTTTCAACCTCTAAGAGGGTGACCCCTACAGCCCTACCAAGACAATGTGATCTTTCTTTGCCTGAAGAAGGTGCCTCTCCTTGCAGCCCCAAACACAACCTTCAGTCTATAAACCCCTTGGCCATTGTTCCAGTAGAAGAGATCGACAAACCCCTATCGGATGTTTCACTTTGGTTTCTAGTACAAATACAAGTGGTGACTCAATTCTTAGGTGTGGCATTTAAGGGAGTGGAACAACAGGCTATTGATCTCTTTACGACATTAGAGAAGGAGATCTGTGTCTCTTAAGAATCATTGCAAGGTGTGTCAACAGGTGAAAAACTTACATTCTCATGTCGAGTATGGAAATAAAGGAAGCTGCAACAAGAGGTCAAGGGCACGCTCCCAATGTGGAGTTTAATTGTTTAGGACTATATGGGTTGCATATAGTTCTCAATGAATCTCTCTATCTTATCGTGGAATGTTAGAGGTTTAGGCAAAGGCGACAAAAGGTCGATGGTGAAAGATGCTGTTCGAGTAAGTAAGGCCGAGGTGATTTCCCTTGAGGTTTTTTGTCAGTGTCTGTCTCCCTTCAAGAGGGGCCTCTTGAGGGATATGGGTGTTTTGGGATATGAGTCTGATTGAGGTCATGGATTCTACTATAGTCTCATTTTTAGTTTTGATTCAAGGGAGAATGAAGGGTTTGAAAACTTTTGGCTAATCACTGGGCTTTATGGTCCATGTGATGGAAGTCTGTTGTCTACTTTCCTTAAGGAGCTGAGGAGAATAAGGGAGTCGTGGGCAGGTCCGTGGTGCCTGGGGGGGACTTCTACGAAGTAATGGAGCCGAGTGAGAAATGGTGGGGAAAACTATTCTAGGAATATGATTGCTTTTGTTGATTTTATGGATAACTTCACTCTTTAGGATCTTTCAATTTCTATGACTAAGTATACCTAATCAAATATGTAAGAGATCCCTTGCCTAAGAAAATTTGATCGTTTTTTTCTTTCAGGAAAATGGGATTCCTGATTTCCTCTTTCCAAAGGAGAATCGATGCCTAAACCGACCTCGGATCACATCCCCATCCTTTTGAATGGCAGGTGTACCATAATGGGCTCAAGGCCCTTCAAATTTGAGAATATGTGGTTGAAACATCTGGGGTTTAAGGACATTGTGAATAGCTGGTGGATCCATTACAGAGCATCGGGGAAACTAGGCCAGCAGATGAGGATGAAGCTCAAGATGCTTAGGGAGAACCTGAATGTCTTTCTTTTGGGAAGGGCGGAGGCACTCTTCGGATAGTTAGTTTAGGTCAGAGAATAAATATTTTCTTCCATTCCATTTCCACTAGCTATAAAGGTAAGTGCGGTTGATTGAAAAACTAGTCGGCCTTTAAGAGACAAGTCCAATTTTAAATCAAGTTATTTCCTTGTTTTTTCTCTCGTTAGGCACACGGGAGGCTAGGCATAAAAAAGGGGCAGGTTAGTTGCTCCTCATTGTAATATCCATATATAATTCTAGTAAGAGCCGGTTCATTGGAATAGAATATTTAGGAAGAATTCGGTTGGAAAAAATTTCATATCTAGATCCCTTTCACTTTCAAAATACGAAATAAGGATGTGTTTGAGTGTATTGAGGAAAAAAAGATCTTTTTGGAAGAGTTGAAGAATTGAGACTGTATTGAAGAAAATAGGTGCTTATCCCAAGAGGAGAGATACCTAAGAAACTTGGCAAAACAAAATTATGCTCATATAGTGAATCTGGAAGAGATAAAATGGAAGCAAAAGTTCAATGGCTAAGAGAAGGAGATAACAATACCAAATTCTTCTGTAGGATTGCTTCTGCCAGACAGAGCATCAACTTCTCAACTGAAAATTAACAAGGAAGTGATAAAGGATATGTCAAGAATAAAGAACTACGTTGTGGATTACTTTATGGACTTATACAAGGACCCTGGCTTTGTGAGACCCAAATTAGATAGAATGAAGTTCAAGTATTTATCGGAAGTCCAAAAGGAACGGTTAGAAAGGCTTTTTGAGGAGAGTGAAGTGAAAAAGGTCAAAACATTCTGAAGTAAGATTTGAAACCTGACATCAAAATAGACTAGCCAACAGAGAGAGGTGATCAATAATACCCACCCCCATTATTCTATTCTTATGCAAGTTTACTTTCAGCCCAGAGGTAACTTCAAAGAGCAAAAAAACTACATCTAAGGGCCCGAACTTGATCCTCCTTGGCCTTGAGAAAGAAGAGGGAATCATTTGCAAATTGTAATAACAAAACAGAAGGACCATTACTTCCCACACAACATTCTTCCAAAAGGCCACAATCTTCCGCTTTGGAAATAAGAAAACTTAATGCTTCTAAGACAAGGATGAAAAACAAAGAATATACAGGGTCTCCTTGACGCAAACCACAACTATTTTTTAAAAAACCTTCAAAAGAGCCATTCACCAAGACTGCGAACGAAGGAGATGAAATACATACTGTAATCCAAATACATCATTTGACTCCAAACCCCATCCTTCTCATAACCGACAACAAAAAGTTCCAATTTACATGATCATAGGCTTTCTCCATATCTATTTGAAGAAGAAAACCTTTAGATTTATATCCTACACCCACCAATCAATACATTTATTAGATAAAGAGTCTAGAATTTGTCTTCTTCTAATAAAGGCCTCCCGGTTTAACGAAACAATACCACTCATTACTCTTTCCAACCTTCTCATCAAAACTTTTGCAAGCAACTTATCAATGCTACTTAATAAGCTGATTGGCCAAAAGTCTTTAAGTTCTTTAGCCCCATTCTTTTTAAGGATAAGGGCTAAAAAAGTTGCATTAAAGCTTCTACACTAAGATGCATTTCTATTAAGGGCCCAAGGGCTATACATCATATCACCCCCCAACACCTCCCAAAAAACCTTAAAGAACTTCATGGGAAAACCATTAAGACCCGGCCCTTTATCATCGTTCAACAAGGATAAGGCCTCCAAAACTTCTTCCTCAAAAAAATTCCTTTCCAACTCCTTTCTTTGATCAATGGAAATGCTTTTGAATTGAAGACCTTCCAAAGTAAGGCGAAAATCAAATGGCTCTGCATACAAAGTGCTATAGAACTCAACAATCTGATCATTAATTTCTTAGGATCAATCACCCATTCATCATCCATGAGCAGTCTATCTAAATAATTATTCTTTCCATTCATATTTGCTATTTTATGAAAGAATCTCGTGTTTTTATCCCATTCTTTCAGCCAAGAAACCCTTGATTTCTGCCGCCAACTGATTTCTTCCATAATCAACCACTTTTGGTATTCCTTCTTCTCTTCCTCTCTCAAGATTTGCTCGGCTATAGAAAGGCCTCCTTGCTGCTCTTTTCAATCATACTCACCTATTCTGTCAAGGCTTTTCTTTTTCCTCTCCTCCACTTTACCCAAGACCCCCTTATTCCATTTTTTTTTTAATTTCCAACTTCAATGCTTTCAGTTTTTAGCTAAGAACAAAGCCAAGTTCACCTTCAAAATTAAAAGCTGGCCACCATTCTATCACCTGTTCTTTAAACCCCTCGACTTTCAGCCACATAAGTTTGAATCTAAACCGTTTGGGAACGCCTTTCCTCTCCTCTATCTTCAAGAGAATTGGTAAATGGTATAAGGCTGGATTAGGAAGGGAGATTGTCTAGCATGAGGAAATAGCTCTTCCAGCGAACTGGAAATAAGAAATCTGTCCAGTATGCTCATGGCTGGCTCCTCTTTTTTACTAGACCAAGTATAGTCAGCACCTTCTAAAGGGTAATCCACCAACTCATGAGTGGAAATAAATTTGAAAAAATTTTCATCTGTATGAAAAGACCAAGTATACTTGGCCCCATTGTCGATCATAAAGGTTCTCAAGAAAACCCAAAGAGACTTCTTTTAGAGTGCATCGGATGGATACTTCAAATATCATCAATAGATTGGAAGAGTATGTGCAAGCCTTTGGAGAAAGGAGGTTTGGATATTCGTACCCTTGAAAAATTTAATAGAGCGTTGCTTGGTAAATGGTTGTGAAGGTTTGGGAGGATAAATAGGCTCTATGGCAGCAGATTATTGTAGTGAAATATGGTGAGGAAGACATGGGTTGGATGAGTAAAATGCCTATAGGTTCGTATGGCCATAGTATATGGAAGCCGATTTGTAAGGAATTTGATGCCTTTAAGGATCACATCTCGTTTGATGTTAATAACAGAAATTCTGTTAGACTCTTGACAGATATTGGTGTGGCCCTTCCCCCATGGCTGTAGACTTCCCCAATATGTTTGCTTTGACAACTTGCACGAATGGCTCGATTAGTCATCATGTGGGAGATCCGTCTTCTCCCAATTCGTGGGATCTAAAACTTCATTGTTATCTCTTTGACTAGGAGATTCGGGTGGTGGACGCTTTGCTACGTAGGTTAGGTTCAGTGGTTTGGGGTAATCCTAATGTTATAGATAAAAGAATATGGACGACAAATGACAAAGGTGTTTTTATGGTGAGTTCTTTCCAGAAGACCTTTGAAGAGGATGACACCTAATTCCGGATATGGAAGTTTTTTGGAAGTCCACTATGCCCTCGAAGATTTGTTTCTTTCTATGGCTAACTTATTAGGGTAAGATTCTAACGGTGGACAAAATTATTGCTAGAGGGATGTTGATTCCTAACAGATGATCAATGTGCAAGTCGGATGAAGAATCCTCCAATCACTTATTAGTGCAATGCCCGATGGCTAGCTCCTAATGGAATTTTTTTCTTGCCCATTTTGGAAAAAGATGGGTCTTGCAAAGTGATCTTCAGTTATTGATTCAGGAATGGTGTCAATCCCCAACAAGATTTCTTCCATATAGGGGGAAGCTGCTTTGGAGATGTGTTCCTATTGTGATTTATTGGAGCATCTAGAAGGAGCGCAACACTAGAATTTTTTAAGGCAAGCTTATGGAACTCCCGAAATTGATGGATTTGGCTTTCTCTTTATTGCTTAGTTTGGTGTCTAACCTGCCTTCCTTTTCAAATGTTTCGTTTGTTGATTGGATGTTTATTTGGGAATCCAACATTTTCCCTTGAGGCCAGCAT